>JARQOC010000001.1:603965748-604059285 GCA_033576535.1 Allobates femoralis | reverse complement strand
TCATCTGATTAAATTGACCATGGTATGTTGTCACGAATCTTACGTGACCATCTCGTGCCCTGGGTCTTGTGTTGTAAAGAAGGTCGTTTCGTGTGGCATGTTTGGCCCGATTAGCGGCAAACTTGACGGCACGATGACTGTAGCCCCGTGCCAGGAATCGCAATTTCAACTCCTCGGCACGACGTGCATAGTCGGTCTCGGTGGAGCAGATCCTCCTAAGTCGGAGGAACTGGCCCACCGGGACCGCACGTATCATATACGCGGGATGGGACGAAGAGGCATGGAGAAGGGCATTAGAAGAGGTAGGTTTCCTGAAGATGTCGGTGCACAGCCGGCCACCCTCCCCCCTCGCCACGGAAACATCGAGGAAGTCAGCCCTATTTTTACCCATATGGTAAGTGATCTTAATATTGATATCATTGATATTCAATGAGTCAATCAAAGTGTGAAGTTCAAATTCCGAACCATGCCAGATCAAAAAGATGTCGTCGATGTACCGTGCCCACAAATTGACACGGCACATCGACGGCAGCCGATCCGACATGAAGAGGTCCCTTTCCCACAGCCCAGGAACAGATTGGCATATGAGGGCGCATAGGACGCCCCCATCGCTGTTCCCTGGAGCTGTAGGAAAAAGGACCCCTTAAACACAAAGAAGTTGTGGGTAAGGCTGAATTCCAAGAGCTCCATGACAAGAGAGGCAATGTCGGCCGGCAGCACCGACATCTCCAGGAAATATTTGGTGGCTCTCAGGCCATCCGCATGTCTGATGCTCGTGTATAGAGATTCTACATCACAAGTAATCAGAATCGCATCATCTTCAATCTGAAGGGAGTCTACCTTTTTTAAGAATTCATTAGTGTCCTTAATGAAGGATGGAAGACTGGCCACTAACGGCTGTAGTTTGGAATCAATCCACTTGCCAACATTTTCCAAATAGTTTCCTGATCCGGACACAATTGGTCTACCCGGTGGTGTCACCGGGTCTTTGTGAACCTTGGGCAAGAAGTACAGGGTAGGAACCACGGGGTCCGCCATGATCAAAGCCGACATTAATTTGCTAGTAATAATACCGCCGTCTTTGGCTGCTTTTAGTATGACAAGTAGTTGTTCCGAGAACAGTACACTCCTGTGTACTGATGTTCCCTGTGTAGCGTGAGGCCCTTATTACGGTTTTGTTTTGGCTAAAACATATTAGACACGAGGTGATGACATCATGGGTGTTGTGACTTTGCTTGTACCTCCGCAACACGTTGACCAGTGTTGCACTTAAAAAACACTAACATTGCGGAGAAAGTGAAAGTACAGCTCTCCCAGCTGAAGCTAACATGCTGCCAGCCTGACACATACTTGTTGTGTCCTCTCTCCTGAGAATCTGGCCGCTCCTCATCCTCTGAGCGGTCCCTCCTGGCGGTGCGGACGCGGACCCAACCCAACACACTTAGTCGCTGAGGGCAGACGGACGGACGGATCTGACCGGGAGGAGGAGGCTGGCTTTGATTTTTCTTGGGGTCCACAATATGATGGTCATGTATCCGGCAGCCATCGGCAGCCATCCTGCTCCTGACCCTGGCGGGATTCACAGGGGCCAACGTGTCCAAGTATGACCCCAGTCAACCGGTCACATCAGACGTTTTGGTTGCCACAGGAGGCCGAATGACCCTCACCTGCACGGTGGACGACCATGAAGACTCTTCTCTCCAATGGTCCAATCCAGCACAGCAGACTCTATACTTTGGGGAGAAAAGAGCCCTCAGAGATAACCGAATTCAGCTGGTGAAGTCTACAAAGAACGAGCTGTCCATCAGTATTAGTAATGTGGCCCTGTCTGACGAGGGCGAGTACACCTGCTCCATCTTCACCATGCCGGTCAGGACAGCCAAAGCCATGGTGACAGTCTTAGGAGTTCCCCAGGAGCCTCAGATCGCTGGATACGACCGACCAATCAGGGAAAATCAAAATGCAGAACTGAGGTGCACAACAAGTGGCAGCAAACCTGCCGCCAACATCAGGTGGTACAAAGGACCAGAGGAGCTCGAAGGAGGTCGAAGTTCGGAGACGAGGGACTCCAACGGGAAAATCTTCACAGTTGTGAGCCTCATCAGCTTCCCAGTGACCAAAGTGGATGACCAGGTGGAGATTACCTGCACTGTAGGCCATGAGTCAATGCCCAACACGTTCAAGTCGTCCAGCCAGAAGCTTCAGGTCCTGTATCATCCAACAGCGAAGATTGAGTCTCGGCCCAACCTTCCAAGGGAGGGGATAGGCTGCAACTGCAGTGCGATGCCTATGGAAATCCAGAACCACTTAAATACACCTGGCTGCGCAAGAATGGCGAGCTAGCAACAACAGCCATGACCGATCACAATAGCCTGGTGTTTCTAAACCTCAACAAAAGTGACAGCGGCACCTACATGTGCCAAGTATCAAACCTCCTGGGTGACTATATAGTGGAATACAATCTGGACGTCAACGAATCTCAGACATTTTATCAAGACCCAAGCCCTATTCCATCCCAGTCAAGCATTGACCACGCAGTCATTGGAGGAGTGGTAGCGGTTATCGCCTTTCTGCTTTTCTGTCTGCTTATTGTCTTGGGACGCTACCTGATCAGACACAAAGGGACCTATCTCACCCACGAAGCCAAAGGATCAGATGACGCCCCCGATGCAGACACCGCCATCATCAACGCAGAAGGCGGACAAGGAGGGTCTGACGATAAAAAGGAATATTTCATATAAGCTCCACACCTTCTCCTTAAAAATGTGACAACGGCAGCAAGATCAACATTTAAATAACAACATAAAACAGCAATGGCAGAATAAAAATTTAAACCAATGTTCGGAAGATCTGACGTGGACGACTCTCTCTTTCTCTCTACCAGGGCTAACACAGCAAGGAGACAGAGGGGGACTGGAGAGAAAGGGACAGTGATCGGGAGAGATTATGCTTCTAAAACAAAAAAACAAACAAACTTGTATAAAAGTTATTACTAAAAACTCCTAAAAAAGATAAAAATTGCTTGCTTAAATCTACATATCTTCGGTGAACGCACTATTCTAACAAATAATAATCGTGAGTTAAGATATTTTCGGTTTATTTTCTTTTACGTGTACAACGTTTTATCCTTTTGGGTTTTGTTTTGTTATTTACTTTGGAATGTTGGGTGGGTGAAATGGGTGGCCGGGAGGGAAAGTATATATAAAAATATTTAGTGTTTTTTATTTTTATTTCTGGGTAAATTAAACTGGTAGGATAGATATTTTCTAGGAAGGAGTGTTATCCATCAGGAATACATAGGGAGACATTTATAAGGTGCCACAATTAACGCTTCCATTTTAAGACCTGTAAACTTGTATGATTCACGACCCTCGTCACGGTTGTGGAGGATCGGAGGGTTTGGTAGGTTAACATTTTTTTGTAGCCAATGCCCCTTTCAACATCAGCTCATGCTGGGAAAGTGATGTTTTTGGCACTCGACAACACAAATGTTGGCTTCTGGAAATGGGATAAGAAACGTGAAGTCCCAGTTAATTCCCTGTTTCAAGGCGGGTCAGTGTCCCTAACCGAGTTAGCTTATGCTAATCAGGGTCTCGGTTTGGCACAGAATTAATGAAGAGGCACAGTGTTTTTTCCTTAGTGTCATAATGTTTTCTTTTTATTGTTTTATGGTCCTATGTCAATACCCCAGGTCTTAATGGAACAGCATGGTATGGTATAGTAGGGTATGGAAAGTAACAGACCAATCGGCCTCCAATCCGGGCAGAAGATCATATGATTGGAGCTATCTGATTGGTTAGCAGCCAGCAATAGAGTCCCAGTTTCAACCCAGTTATCGCCAATGGATAGGTGGTATTTAATCTCTTATAAAGCACCATACCTATTATATTCACCACTTGAATGCGTCATCAGGTGATTTCTTGTTTTACCAACGTGGACTTCATTTTTTTTTTTTAAACCAGTAGTATTTTATTGAGTTTATAAAGCATCATGGGATACAGAAATAAACAAAGGAACAATAGGGGGAAAATTCAAACATGGACTATCGTCCAGTGATGGATTACAACAATCACAACAATCAAAGTAAGGGCATCACTCTATAGACCATTTCAGGTCGGATTTTAATAACATAGCATAACCTTACAAACCCCATTGGGGATAATTATATCAAAGGGGGGGGGGGAGTTTGTCTACCCCAATAACAAGGGAGTGGGGGGGGGAGGGGAAATAAAGGTGGTGAAGGGGTGGAGGATGGGAGGGATAAACAAGGGAAAAGGTGGGGGGGGGAGGTGGGGGAGCTTGCACTGAGGAATGTTGCCACTCTTCCAGAGAGGCCTCAAAATGAAGGTCGCGTTCCCAAGTGAGCATGTACGGAAGCTTTGTATTATGTTTGAGAGACGACAGAGCCTCATAACAAACGGCAACTCCATGGTCGTTAGAATTTTGTGATTTGAAGTGGGCTCGGAGAGATCCATCACCTGATCCAGGCTGATAATTAGGTATATGTAGAGAAGAAATGAGGTGTCTCAATTGTAAAAATTTGAAGAAAGTGGTGAGGGGGATATCAAATCTATCCACCAGTTCAGAAAAAGGCCGGACTCCACCTACGTCTAGGGTCTGGCGAAGAAAAGTCAGGCCCCGCTCTCTCCATGCAGTGAAGGAGAGGGAGTCTACCATAGGTTCCAAGGAATGCAGCGAGATTGCGTGGACTAGAAAGGACATAAGGTTTTGTTTGTAACGGTCCCATACCCGTAGCAGGGCGATCATCGATTTCAGGGTCAATGAGTCCCACCGTCGCCTGAGTAAATTAATTTCTAGAAGGGCCCGAGTAGAATGGTGAGGAGCAAATTCGCTTTGAATTTGTAACCACAGATGGTGTGCGGAATCATTAGTCCACCATGCCTTGGCTATTGCCAGCTGAGTGGCATGATAGTAAGCTGCGATGTCTGGAACCCCCATGCCCCCCCGACGGGTGGGTACTGTCAGGACAGTGATTCCTATACGGTGAGATTTCCCTTGCCAGATGAAGCGGCCTATAAGGGATTGTAAAGAGGCTAAGGTTTTTTTAGGAATAAAGAGGGGGAGACATCTCAATACATAAAGAATTTTGGGCAGGTACGTCATTTTAATTATCTGGATTCTGGCAATCCACGACAGGGCCAGACCCGAGTGTGACTCCAAGCCTCCCTTAATGGAGCGGTAGAGCCCATCCATGTTACTTCTCACGATCTTGCTAGTTAGGGTTATCTGGATCCCCAGATAGGGTATGCCCCGTGGCGACCATACGAACGGAAATTGAGATTGGAGTAGATTCTGCAGCTGGCGGGAGATATTGACTGGATATAGTAGAGATTTCGAAGAGTTCAGCTTATAGTAGGATGCAGCAGAGAACTCTCCCAAAATCTCCACAATACGCTGAATGGTCTCTGGCACTTCTGTGCAAATGAAGATGACATCATCAGCATATAAGCCAATTTTGTGCTCTACCTTTCCCACACGAGGGCCATGCACCAGAGGATCCCCTCTCACCCTGGCCGCCAAAGGCTCCATAACGAGTGCAAACACCAGTGGCGAGAGAGGACATCCCTGACGGGTGCCATTAGAAATGGAGAAGGGTGCGGAGAGAAACCCCGATGCCCTGACCCTCGCGTTCGGAGTGGTGTATAAGGCCAGAATAGCGGTCCTAAAGGCACCCTCAAATCCGAATCTGTGCAGAACTTCCTCCAAGTATCCCCACTCTATCAAAAGCCTTTTCGGCGTCAAGTGAGAGGAGTGCACTGGGGATTTTGTCTCGTTCAAGTAGCTCCAGGAGATCTATTATCCTCCTGGTACCGTCCGATGCCTGCCTAGCCGGGACAAACCCCACCTGTTCCGGGTCCACCAAGGAGGGTAGGACCAGCATTAGCCGGGCTGCTAGTAGTTTTGCGTAGAGTTTTAGATCGCAATTTAGCAAGGCGATTGGTCGAAAATTCGCCAGGGTTGTTTGGGGCTTGCCAGGCTTCGGAAGAGTCGTTATCACCGCCTCCAGGCCCTCCAATCGGACCCTACCGTTAGACCGCCAGAAACCAAACAAACTTAGCAAGTGAGAAAATAACTGAGGGGTAAAGGTAGTGTAATAGGCATAGGAGAAGCCATCCGGACCAGGTGCGGAATTCTTTTTCATAGATTTTATTGTATCCTGAATTTCCCTAGTTGTGAATGGGTCGTTAAGAGAGAGAAGCTGTTAGTCAGTCAGTTTAGGAAGCTGGGCCTGGTCTAAGAAGTGCTTGATAGCTTCCGGGGACGGTTGGGGTGTGTGAGGGTCATCTTGCAGATTGTATAAAGATAAGTAATATGATCGAAATTCCTCCGCAATCTGGTAGGGGTTCCTAATAGTCGTGTTGGCAGAGGTGATTAAATGGGTAATTTTGGCTAGGTCCTGTTTTTTCTTGATCCGTTTGGCCAGTACTGAGCCCGCCCTGTCCCCCAGGCCATAGTATTTAGCTTTCAACTTCTGTAATCCGAATTCTACCTTGGTTAGTAATAATGAACGTAAGGAGTCCCGAGTGGCTGTCAGTTCTTTAAGTATGGATGCATTGGGAGTCTGTTTGTGGCGTTTCTCCAACCTAGCTATGTCGGCTGTGAGAAGTTTGGTGTGTGCCTCATTTTTCTTTTTAAGTCTAGAAGCCATTTGGATGAAAGCACCTTTGGATGACCGCCTTATGGGCCAGCCAATTCAGCTCAGGGTCTGTGTCCTTCCCTTCATTAAGGGAGAAATAGTCAGTAATACAGGCCATGATATGGTTAGTATTGTCAGGGGAGGTCAGGAGGTGTTTATTTAATCTCCATAGAGAAGTCGGTGAGACATGTGAGAAGTCCGAGACACAAAGGGATACCGAGGCATGGTCTGACCAGGTAATATTGTCGATGGAGGATGATATACATCGAGACAAAAGTGGATCATTGACCAAGAAATAGTCTAGTCTCGCATATGTCTGGAACCGTGGAGACATGTAGGTATAGTCCCTCTCCTCCCCGTGGGAGTACCGCCATATATCGTGCAGATGATAGTCAGATATTAGACCACCCATCTCACCATGGCAGTATGAGGAGGAGGAACAGTCAAGTCGTTTATGAACTGGAAGGTTGAAATCGCCTGCGATCACCGTCAGGCCAGTTGTAATGGTAGCCAGTTTCGGGAAGAGGGAGCGAAAAAATTTGCGTTGTCCTGTGTTTGGGCCATACACTGACACCAGCGAGTATAGGACATTATTGATTAAGCCCCTCACCACCAGATATCTACCCTGTGGGTCAGAGACAGTGTCAACCAGTTGGAACGAGAGGGATTTATGTAAGAAAATTGCCACACCAGCTTTTTTAACATTTGCATTGGCACGAAATTGGTGCGGATAGAGCCGCGAGGCCATGCGGTGATTGTCTTCTTTCAGGAGATGTGATTCCTGAATTAAGATCACGTCACCTCTCGTTTTCCTCAACTGGGACCATACCAAAGAACGTTTGGCTGGCGAGTTCAGCCCATTGACATTGGTTGAAATAAATTTAATGCTCATGATGGATCTCTCCGAGGTCTCACTCTGTATGAACAAGCAGAATAATACAAAACGTTTTACAACAGAATGCGCTATGTTGTCTCCGAGGGTCGGGAATTAGGCCGCACGGCGTGCCTCCACGCACAGCACAAGCACACGGCGGGGGTAAGGGAGGGAAGGTTGGGATGAGTGTGGGGAGGGATTGGGGAAAACAAGAGATTAAAGTACTTTTATACACTTATGTACAATTTACTCAGTATAGGTGAGACTCTTCACAAGTGGAGTCACATAATCTGTTCCGTCACAGATTTCTTGAGTAATACCTGAGCAGAAGAGAAATAGAAGGAAAGAAGCTAGAAGTAAAAAGAAGAAGGATAGAATTAGGATGAAGAAACAAAGAGAGAAAACGAGAGTTGAGGTGCTTAGGATAGTGTGAGAAGCACCAGTGCTGGGGCCAGCCAGTAGAAATTAGTAAAGAAAGAGTGAGAAGGATTCTGAGTGGGGAACTATTAGAGGCAAGGGAAAGAGTGAGCAGTTGAGTAGGGAGGTGTATGTGTACAAAGAGGAAGGAGAATGAGGGTCAGTTAAGTGAAGTGGAGAATAAAGATAAGGCAAGGGGAGGGAGGAAAGGAAATTGCTGATTTGATGGGTCAGGGAGCAAGTAAAGCAAGAAAAATGGACTAGAGGGAAAGTTTGAGATTGGTCTAGATGAGATGAGAGAAGGGAAAAAAAAGTGAGTGGAAAGAGAGGAAAGAAAGGCACTATAGAGGCAGTAATATAAAAGGAATATGAAAAAAGAATACAGGAAACGGGTTCCCACAGGCAAAGGTCTGAGGAATGCTGAGGGCAAAAGCCATATACATCACCAGTTAGGTTACATAGGAGCATCTCACTCCGGATTCAAGACTCTCACTAACGGCAGGTTCTGGGAGAGATCCTCTCCCTGCTCTCCTGATGGCTGGGATGGAATAGATAAGGCAGGGTCCAGTGGGGGCTCCACACCCCAGGAGCGTAGTAGGGCCTCCGCCTCCCTCGGCAGCAGATAAACATGTGACTGGTTGTCCTTCTTAATGATAAGCTTCATTGGATAGCCCCATTTGTAGTCGATTCCTTGGTCTCTTAGGTTCTTTGTGACTGTTTGAAAGGCTCTTCGTCTGGATAGAGTGCCGGCCGATAAATCAGGATAAACAGAGATGTGCTGGTATGGCTCTGGAATCATAGTCCCATTGCGGAGTGCACGCATAAAATCCTCCTTCATCTCAAAAAAGTGCACCCTCGCCAGCACATCCCTGGGGGTAGATGGGTCCAAAGAAGAGGGTCTGGGTAGACTGTGAATACGGTCAATCACAACTTCCCTGGGTGTTAGAGAGGGTAAGATTGCGACCACAAATGCCTGAAGTAGGGGACGGAGTTCACCGGACGGGACTGTCTCTGGAATGCCCCTTAGCTTGATGTTGTTACGCCTAGACCTGTCTTCCAGGTCTAGGGTTTTAAGGACAGTCCGCTCCATTTTAGCTTGAAGGGCTTCATGTGCATCTAGGAGGCTATTGTGCGAACGCACCAGATCCCCCATTCTCTCCTCCAGGTGTGTGGTGCGGCTTGTGAGGTCCGTGACCTCCCCTCTCAGCTCCGCGGTCATGGCCTGCATGTCGCTCTGCAGAGATGCCCGGAGACCTGCCAGGAGCTCCCTCATGGCTGCATGTGATACCGGGGCTTCTGGAGGGGGCCCTGAGGGTGCCGAGCCCGAAGAGGCAGCAGAGAGGGACACCGTGGAACCGCGTCTGGAAGTGCGGGTGGAGCGTGGTGAGGAGGGGGGAGGCTGTGGCGCCATCTTGGCACCGTTACCTTGCAGATCTTGTAGCCGAGGAAAGAAGGAGGTAAGTCCGCGGGATTTTTGTCTATAGGGCTGGCGGACACGGCCCATCAGGTGCCTGGCCTTCAGTGGAGTCCGACCGGAGATCTTTGGGGCGATGTGACCGGGATGTAAAGCTGGTATAGTCGCTTTATTGCCTGTGGGACCGGGAGCTCCTGTCTCAAGCAGCCATCTCAGCCATGCGCTAGGCCACGCCCCCTCGTGGACTTCATTTTTCACAAAGCTTACAGCGTCATTCATTTGACAGAGTTACCAATATTAACCAATAAATCTCTGTAATGTCATACTATGTATGTACTAGGCTTGGCATAAATTATTATTTTTTCGCTGTGAAAAAAAAAACAAAAAAAAAAACACTAACATCATGTTCCGTGTTTGAGGGTTTTTTCTTGGAATCAATGGCCCCAAGTACTTGCTAAATGGGTGTGGCTGGGGCATTGGTGTGTAGAACATCCTATACACATTTTGTTTTATGTTCCCCCACACTGTAGGTGGTGTGTACACTGTACCAACAACAGCATCAATGGTCCAAGGTTTTTTGGGGAGTTGTGTTTTTCTGGGCCATAGTTGCCGTGTTTTTTGTATAATATGTGTGTTCAAAACACCTCTACAACAATGCCTTATGGCATGTTGTACAGTATGACTCCCTGGGCTGTTAAATCTGTGTTGGTTTTGGATTGTCATTGTAGTGTTGATGTGTCCCTTGCTGCTCCTGGCCATAAATGGCCACCCTATATTGATTTGGACTACAAAACTTCCCTACTGGTCACACAGAATGATGTGATGTTGTTTTTTGACCGACGATTGCATTAATGCCAGCTAGCAATGCTCTAGTTTTAATGATGTAACAGTGTATAGTCTGCTTTCACACCACGGTAAGGTGGGGGCCGGGACTGTCTGGTGTACAACGGTCAGCCTCGGACAGGACTGCGCCATGTTGTGAAGGCAGGCTAGCATTACCCTTACCCAAGTTGCTTGTGACTGCCACACACCTTTAACCCTTCCACAAAGCTTAAACCCCTTGCTCAGTCATAAGCAGACATTGTGTGTGGTGGGTATGAGGCGAGGCCTTGGTTTTCTGGTTACAAATGTGTGATTCGCTGCAGCATTGCACATGTACATTACATTAATACTGTTATGCCTTATGGCCAAAACAACAGTCTTGCACCATTGAGTGTGTTGTTGGTGCATCAGGAATTGTGTTATTGTTGATGTTGCGTAGTGATGTGGGAGGTGTGTGTACTAAATTTTTTGTTTTATGCCTTTAATCCACAGATTTCTTGCAACTGGGGAGAGCCTAAGGTCATTACACTTTCAGTTTAGGCTGGGTATTTCCACCATTTCATGTATCATTGCGGAATCCTGTTGGGCCCTCTGGGAAGTTCTGCATGAAGAATTTATTCCTCACCCTACCACACAACAGTGGCTTCAAATCTCAGCCAGATTTATGGAAATATGCCAACTCCCCAATTGCCTGGGCGCCCTGGATGGGAGACATATCAGGATCCTTAAACCGGCTGGTACAGGTTCGGAGTTTTTCAATTATAAAAAGTATTTCTCCATCATCCTCATGGCCATAGTTGATGCTGACTACCAGTTTGTCGCTGTAGATATTGGGGCGTATGGGAGGGCCAATGACTCCCAAGCTTTTGGAAATTCAAACATGGGCAGAAGAGTGTATGGCGACGATTTTGGCTTCCCAAGACCCACACCGCTGCCAGGGACCCAGGCACCTCCAATGCCATATGTCCTAGTGAAACCTTACTCGAGTCGTCGTCTCACTCAGACCAGAAGAATCTTCAACTACAGAGTGACTCAGGCTCGCAGAATGGTGGAATGTGCCTTTGGGATGTTAGCGGGGAAATGGAGAGTGCTGTGCACATCAATTAATCTAAAAACCGAGACAATAGATGAGGTAGTGAAGGCCTGTGTGGTTCTTAACAACTTCATCCTGAAGACTGACATACCACAAATCATCCCCGAGGACATCATGGCCAGCCCACTGGGCAACTTGACGCATCCTGCAGTCCGATCCACTGTTGCCATTGCCCAAATGAGGGATCGACTGGCAGAATATTTTATTTCAGATGCAGGGCGTGTTCATTGGCAGGACCAAATTGTGGATGGGTGAATGTTGGGTCTCACTCCATTTTGTGTTTGTTTTGATTGTTTGTGTTTTAAATTGCCTGGATGGATATTGTCTGATTTCAAGATAAATGCTGTTATGTTACATTAATGTGATGTATCTCGTTCTGTTTCCTTAAATTGACCAACATGTTCGTCATTCAATGTCTTCAGCACACCAAACATTACACATATTGTGTAATAAATCACTGTGCCAGTATACTGAAGTGAAGAATATCTTTTCAGTTCAGAGTGCATACTATGACACCAATGTGTGCAAACACATACATTCAAACATACTCTCAGCAGGACCATATTTGTGGTGTCAGAACTAACAGTTGTTGGCCTTTACAATGTATGTGCCATATTTTTCGAGTTGGGTCCAACTTCATGACCTCGAAGTAATTATATACAGACTGTAGGGGTTATGCTTGCACACATTTACACGAGCTATGTGTGTGTTGAAACTTGTAAAGTGAATCACACATATTGTGTCCATATTATTAATGGGGTAAATGTATATGTCCATGATTAAAGGTCTCTGCCTCTGCCAACATTTCACTCAAGTCAAGTTCAGAAGAAAATGAGGCAAACACACACAATTCATTGTCAGAACATATTAACAAACACACATGGCCACGCACACAATGAACGTCTTTGGGTGGTGAAACTTATGTATACACATGTGAGCGTTATCATATTATTTACCTTTCAGATTACATAGCTACATACAGTTTCCAATCTCACAACACGCCATGATTGCAGCCTCATATGTTGTACTTGTGAGAGGCAAAAAGATATTCACACTATTAAGGATGTTTAATTATCCATAACCAATAACAAAACAAAGGTGGGTACAAACATAAGCAGATTCTAATCCAAGCAGGCCCTACATTTGGGGAGGTGAGGGTGTGTGTAATCTGTGATATATATTGTGTAGGCTGGATGAAGGCTCACCAGCTTAGCTATCGGTTGGGGTTGTAAAGCCAATGGGACCGATATGGGTTGCTGGGCTACACACATCAATGTTTCGTGATGGTAGCACATTACTAGTGTCCCGAGTTGCCGACTGGCTCACACTTGACAAAGAGGCTTGCCGCACAAAAGACCCAACTGTGGCTTGAAGGTGTGGTAGCATCTGATTGCTTAGGCCAATTTGGCTCATGTATGGCCGAGACAACATGTGGCGCTGATAGGTAATGGCCACAGACCGTGATGTTGACTGATGTTCGGCACCTAGAAAGTATTGTTGACGAGGATAAGGCCGGTAGCCATGTTGTCGGATTATTGCAGGCTGCTGGCTTGACGACACACTGTGGTAGGGCCCAGAAGACTGTTTTGTCAACATGTGCTGGTATTGAGCAGCCTGTTGACCAGAGTGTGTTTGGCGCAGTTGTGGTGGTGGCCTATTATCGGTGTTGTTAACACGGGTCTGCTGGATGGTCTGGCCAACATATTGGGCTGGTACAATTGTCTGGCCCTGCATTTGTTGAAAAGGCATATGTTGCCTTGTTGGCTCCACATGTCTGTCACCTGAATTTGAGGCTGAGGGAGGAGGAGGATGTGACACATTGTGTAGGGATGGCTGATGGTCTTGTTCCTAACTGACAATATGCCCCATACGCCTGGCCTGCAGCAGACCTTGCTGGCAGCTCTGTATGACATGTAGCTGCTGCTCGGTCCCCATACCTTCCATCTCCCTGGCCACTGCCATAAAAAATTGGTGAGGTGGTTTTCGTAAATCTGCCTGCAGATTCATCACTGTGTCCTTGAGTGTGTGGTATTGCTCCCCAACAACACGGAAACCCTCCGTTATTTGTTGTGACAGATGTCGCCACATTTGCTGATGAACCTGCAACAGATTTAGGAACTCAGGGATGAAGTTCCGGTCTCCACCCCTATGGTGCCGGGGACCAGACTGAGAGGGCCAGCTTGGTCCTGTACCAGCGTATAAGGGCCGAGACTGGGGAGGAATGTGTGGACCTGCTTCTGCAGTACTACAGGGGTCAACAGAATCTGCTGCAGACTCACGATTTCCCTCAGATGGCCCAGCAGATATGGCTACATCCTCATAGGTGATCTGTACAGCGGCAGCTCCATCTTGTTGTGGTTGAGAAGCAGGTGTTGGCTCCATAGTGCTCCCGTGAGTCCTGTGTGTTTAAAAAGTTGCTTTTAACAAAAAAGTGGTGTCAACAAAAACAATTACCCTAAGATTACATTACAAGAGCGTTAGAAACATAAAGGCATACTCACATACTCAATAATACACTTGCCTTATGCATCCACTAATGACACCTTTGTCAGCTCATGCCCTTTACAGGTGAAACATTTATTATAGGGTATATGAGGCATCCTTAAGGGTTTCATATACAACTATTCTGATGTGAATTTTAAAGGTAACTGTGCCAGCATCATCAGGTCCTTTCATAATCTAGACCAAGCAGGGCAGAGGGCTGCTGACTGTGGGTTCCTCTGTGCAGTTGGTTTGAATGTAATTTTCAGTATCAGGTAATTCTACTAATGGGAATTTAGTTTTCCTCATTTCCTCTTCAGTAAGTAGATACCTGGTCAGGCAATGCCTTCTGATCCTTCTGGGCTGTGCTGATCATCCATGCTCTCTTTTTGTTCTGTAACGTCCAGACCATTCAACCCAAGAAGATAATCTGTAATATGACTGGTCGGAGGCGGCATGTTAAATCGGTGTCTGATTAATTTCCTGAGAGCATGGAAGTGTAAATAATACTGGCAGAAATAATGCTGAGCAAAACCCTGAAGCACGACCACCAAGACTCCTCAAAGACGCTTCTGATGGTGAATGGTGCACCAGCAGGTAATAATGTGGGCCATTTCTTGACCTCCTGCGGGTGTAAACCATGGCTGCCCCTTGGCTCCCGTTATTCTCCTCCTGTCTCCTCTTACAGCTGGTCTCATCCTCGTCTTCATTTCTGTGTGATGTTTTTCACTGCCCCATCGATTTATTTTCACTCATTTCTACAATTAAAACTACACAAATATTTATTAAATGTGGACATTTTGTAGAGCATTGATGACGCTACCGTGCGCCGCAATGTAATGCGCGTGCGCCGCAATGTAATGCGCGTGCGCACGGGGTGTAGGGGCTTAAGAGAGTCCCAAAATGGCTCTGGCGCAGGCGCAGTTCAATTGGAGGCGTCGTACAGCAGTATACAATATCATTGCTAAGCAACCCATTGCTTACTGCGGATTTGGCGCTTTTTAGACAGCAGAGATTGATATTAAATAGTCAGTGACTATAGATTCTTGTTATTAGGTAGCAGTTTCCTAAAAGTGACTCTAATTTTTTTTTGTTTTAAAAAACAACTGTTTTTATTGTGCACCAAAAGTGAAGGTAAAATGGTATTACAACAATCAAAAGATGAAGCAGGAAAGTGTTTTTTGGAGATGGACACTGGGACCTCCAACACCACAAATTACAGAGGACAAAATTACAGATGAAAAAAATACAATACAATGGGGTTTTTTCCATATGCAAATGAAAAATAGGGGATAGAGTTAACTGATTCAAAAGGAGTTACTACCGACACATACAAGGTGTGAAATCACTGTCCCAGTATATCTGCGGACTATCTAGGTAATTGGATAGGTTTTCAAAATTAGTAATGTATTTAAATCTCAATCAATCTAGTTGTTATGGATTGCACCTGACTCATTGCATGTGAAGTTCCATATGAAAGTTTTTCATCACTTACCCATGTCTAAGGTACAGACTGATGAGCAAACTACTGACACTGATTTCATACTATTGTACACACTGGTGTTAAATAGTATCACGAGGAAAAGCCTTCCAAAACGGATTCATGAGGCCCCAGTCCACGATAAACAGATGACACCACATTACAACTATTAAGATTGTATACATATCTGCGATAGCTTGCCTAGCAGAACAAAACCCATGTTACATGGCATATAATGAGCAGATGCATCAAGTATGAAAAACATACATCCAGAGCAATTATAAATTACACATAGGGCATCAAATGGATGAAGTTGTGATCACCACCAGGCAGAGACGTCTGTAAAATCAGTGTCCCAGTATCGGAAGTCTGCAGTGAAGTATGCTGTAGGCTGGGATAGTTTAAAGAACGAAATCTAGCAAAATTTCGCTCTCTCACTGAAAGAAGGGCCATGAAGGGTCCTGGAATGTTGCTCCTCATGCCTGGATCCAACAACCCAGAAATTCAGACCTTGTTTTAGCTAGAAATTCTCTTCTTTTAGGGGGAACACTGGTGACCTCTTTTGTTAAGTGAAATGTAGTAAATTCACAAATTTGAGGCATCCTTCTCTTTTCTCTGTGAAAGATTCTCCGGTTGTTGGCCACTGAATTGTGTTTATTGTCTCTTCCTCTTAAAATCCATCCATTAATCGTCTG
Source organism: Allobates femoralis (assembly GCA_033576535.1). Classification (NCBI taxonomy): domain Eukaryota; kingdom Metazoa; phylum Chordata; class Amphibia; order Anura; family Aromobatidae; genus Allobates; species Allobates femoralis. The sequence continues at coordinate 604,043,351 of JARQOC010000001.1, read as the reverse complement.
TTCGTTTCCTTTTGGTTGAGCCTTGTTAGTCTCTTTTTGCCACAAACTCAGCATATGTTTGGACACAATAGTGTGGTTCAAACCTGCTCATGTTTACTGTGTGCCTGGTCACTTCCATGGCTGTACACACTGCGCAGGAGGCAGGTTAATTCCGCCCCAGGGGACCACTTCTGTCACGGCCCTCAGCCCGGGGTCCTGCACTGACAGTTGCCTGCTAGAGTGTTTGTGACTCTAATTTTTATTTGGAGGTTGATATAAATAAGTACACAAGCCAAAATTGGTTAGTGCCAGGCTATAATTCAATTGGAGACTTGCATTTTAAAGATAATCTAAGGAGCAAGAAGTAATAAAGGTGGCATTCTAAAGAGTGGCCAATTATAAGGCCAGTGGCCATAAAGTGACAAATAAGAATGTCACAAATTTATTTCTTTTATTTATTTATATCTCATTATTGTTTGTAGATTTTTTCTGAGCATCTACATGGCAACCAGCCACTTATGCCCATGGGCATCCCCAAAAAGGATATTAATGATATTATTTATTATATTAAAGAAAAAAATTATATATGATAAAATAAAAAAATAGTCAGTCTTATGCTGCTTTGGTCACAGCAAAAAATAAGAAGAGAAATATATTTAAAAAAGGTGCAGTATTAAGGAAAAGTATAAGAAAAAAAGATGTTTTTTTCAAAAAATTAGTAGAAAAAAGTTTTTTTGTGTTTTCAAAAAATAATTAGTGTTATCCAAATAAAAATGATAAATATCTCCAAATATTTCCACATTAATATGCTTATTTTTTATTTTTTATTTATCATTTATTAGTAGCATATTCCACTCAATTAGAGTCAACCTCTAGCATGATTAGTCCACCTATATCGAATTGCTGCGCCTACGTGGTCACGGCTCATTAGAGGTAATCAAGAGGCTGTCAACTCACACAGAGACGCCAAAAACCGTAGAAAGATCTTAACTGCGTAACAGTTAATGCAGATACCAAAGTCCATAGATAAGAGCGCAAAAAGAGAAAACAGGAAGGTGTGAAGGAGGGGAGCAAATATGACCCCCAATCAATTTACAATTCCTTTTTCTTTGATTTTATGACACATTGTGAAACAGAAGATCTGGAACCTTCCATCAGGAAGTTAGTATGAGGGATTCTTTTTGTAGTCATCCGGTACTATATTTGCTTGTAGAAGCCGATGAAGAGTAGTTCTTCGTTCAAACCCTGCGGAGGCAGAAATTTGAAATCATAAATACATTTAGCCTCCAATTTCAAAAGTTCAAGCGTGATGTTACCGTCTCTTATATGGGGCTGCAATAATTTCTTTAGATTGCCACTCCTAACTTCAGCAAAGATCATATCGAACCCTCGTATTGAGAGACTCCTTGTGTCACAGTTGTTTTTCTCTAAAGTGACGTAGAATCGTCTTGAGTAGTCCTGACCGCACCAATGTCCCTCATGTGCTCCCTCACTCGAACTGCACCATTATCTCTCTGCACGTACGTCCAACATAAATTAGTAGACAAATACATACTGCGAAATGAAAAAAATGTGCTGAGTTACATGAAATTCTATGACGGATATCAAAAGTCTGTTTACCGTCGGATGAATGGAAGGTGCTACAGCAAGAGACATTGGCGCAGGGTAGACAGTGACTACAACAATAACATCCAGGAGTGGGTCCATTCATCCATAATGGTACCTTTACACGCCGCGACGGCAGGCTGGATACAGCCCGCTACAGGCTACAAATGTAGCTTGTAGCGTCAATGTAGCCCGTCGTAGCGGCGTCTGAAGACGCGACGCTACAGCCGGCGACAAATACATCTGTTTATGGGCTCTGCTCGAAAACTGATGGCTACATCGCCGATGGTAGCGAGCTGTATCGGCGTGTAAAGAAGCAACGGAAGGGAACTCTGGACACCCTGCGATGTAGCTGCAATGTAGCTAAGGCGTGACCTCGGCTCCGTCTTACCGCGCCCCATGTGCGATCATTGGTGGAAGCTGCTGCGTGCCGATTGGCCCTTGCCGCACAGCCCTCCATCTTGGATGAGCTGTCCCTTCAGCACTACACATACGCGCCGTATGCACGATCATACCTTAGTACAATTACGCGGCCCACAACTTACGGGAAACCAAACCAAATGGCCCATGATTCTCATATACAGTGTGCACATCCTGTAAACACATAATGAATAATGCTGGACACAGCGGTGAAGTATGTTACAGACCGCCATGCCTTATTGAAATGTAGATGACTGCTAACAGTGTCCCTTCAGTGCCTGTGCGCAACTCACACAGTGATGCACGTATACCCACACCGCATCGAAGAAGATTACTCACTACACAGCGCACAGGCTTGCTGTACGCATCGCTATATAGGTGTTGTTTAGTAGGTGCCGCCGAAGTGGTTCGCCCGTGTCAGCGCGTAGGGCTCGTTCAAAATGTGCGTCGCAGAAACGCACCTCGCCGCTATCTACACACGCCGCTGTCACAAGCGCTGATCGTGCGTGACAGGGCAAACACTTGTACTACGTACACATAGCCCCGGCACCGCTACTTTTATGCACACTGGGTAGATGACTTGCCACCGCTCCTGGGTGACGCTTTACCATCGGTTTAGATGCATTCGCCACACTCCGCCATGTCACAACCGCTTATTCCGTGCTTCACTCCCCTCACTGGTACGTCACGTCTCGGCCATCCGCCCTTTCCGTCGTGCCCAATCACAACTCCGTAGTGTTGGCCAATGGTTGTGGTTTGGGCGCGGCGTACAGGACTGTGGCACGCCTATGTGTTTTACGTCCTGCCTTTGTTGCTCCCACATCACCCTGTGGTGGCGGCGTGTGAAGCGGGTACGCTAAGCTACAGCTGGCTACTTGAGACACCCGGCGATGTAGCTAGCTATAGATGTAGCGTGGCGTAGCGCACCTTGTCGCGGCGTGTAAAGGAGATGCGTTCACCGTTTGTAGCCGTTTGAGCGTGCTCGTGCACGTGAAGTAGCGCGATGTATCCAGCCTGCCGTCGCGGCGTGTAAAGGTACCATAAGGGATTAGTGCAATGTAATGGCTCCAAATCCCAAAATCTTTGATATTTCTTGCCCGCTTAGCTGTCATTAAAGGGGTATTAGAGAGGAAGCCTCCAAGTATGGAGTCAGTCTTCAAAATTGACCAATGTTGAGAAAGAATAGACCTCATAGTCCCCTATTACTGGTTGTAAGTACTAATGAAATGTACTCTCTGATCCCCTATCTTATCTCTGGTGGCGTATTTCAGCAGTTTATTCCTCGGGGAGGTTTGAACCTCAGGTACCCATCTTTGATGTTCCTATTGCTATACCCCAAATCTTTAAAACTAAATTAAAAGGTCATTCGATGCTGTTCAAATCTATCACCGAACGAACAAATGTAAGAAGGTTTGCGAACCTGACTCGTATTTTACGACCCATTCTAGTGCTGCTAGCTGTTGTCACTATATGTCCACGTTCACACATTCAGTATTTGCAAGCCAAAATCAGGAGTGGAACAAATTAGATAAAGTATAATAGAAACTTGTACCACTTCATTTTATACCACTCCTGGTTTTGGCTTACAAATACTAAGGTTAAAAAAAATCCTAAATGATCGGTGTGAACAATGATTTTATCTGTGTGATGTGTAAGAATTTAGCAAAAAAAAAAAAAAAAGTTTAACCTTTCGAGTTATTCGTGTATATGATATGTACAACCATTGTATCTATAAGATGTTGTGTTACTCATCTCTAAGTGGAAGTGTCCTGGGCACAAGATGCTCTGGAACCTACGAGACTGTTTATGAGCCTGTTTGGAATTCCATTGTGGTCCTTATCTCAGTCCCCTGGAGTGATCATTCAAGTGAGTCTGTATCTCCGTACCACATAAAAAATTGATCGAAACGTAACATATACCTTAAGATAATATCCTAAATATGTGAGCTCACCAAGCAAAAATCAGGCCATCATAATATAAAGCTACAGGTATGAAAAAATTACAGTTATGGGTTTCGGAGAAATGGTGTCGGAAGCCAATTCCCACCCATCACCCCCACACCACCCCCATGATAATCGAAAACTGTCTTTATCTGTAGATAGGCTTGTCACTACTAATGTGACCCCCTTTCTTTTGTCCTAACACTTTCCCAATATACTTCTGCTGCCTACTCTGCTCCTGTAAAAATCTTATCTCTAAAAGGCTCGTCAATTCCTTTATTATTGTCTGCGTTCTCACATGTTGTGAAAATGACTTACATGAAGTAGAAGACTCTGCGGTATCTTCACACATGTCATCTTTGTGCTCTGAGGGTGCTTTCTTGTCTCGACCAATCTTTTAGGAGATATAAAAAAAACACAACACATTACTACATGCATGTAAAAAACATGAAGTTCAATTAAAAAGATTTACAAAATAATCTGTTTTCACGGATAGCACTGTAACCTTTGATATTTTGGGAGGATGTTCACATATTAAATTTGTTCCTCAGACCGAGTGGTCAGCGAAAAAAGTAAAATGTGTGTCATATCCCTTTTTGAACCGACTGTTGGATTAGAATCTCACGAGCAGGGTCGTCCTTATTTATCGTTATACATCTTTATTTTTGCTTTTGTTGTAGACACCCCCGGAGCAATGAGCAAAGGGGGACATGACTTTGACAGCGGTGGAGCCAAAACTCCTGTAGCCCTGTTGTATAGTGGTGTCTGTGTTGCTTTAAGATTAAGCAGCATAGTATGTATGCTTGGTGTCTCAATGGGTGGGTGGGGCTATAAGGTTGATATATAAACCCTTGTACTAACTCTATCATTCTCTCTCACTAGAGGAAGTGGAGGAAGCATCACCCGCCCTGTGATAATCTCTAATCTGGAATGTTTTATTTAACCATTTCTTGTACGGTGATGAATGTCTTATTTCATGTGTTGAATTAGCATTTGTTTGTATTGTACCATCTTCAATCATACCATTGCTATAAAGAGTTAGTTTTGGCATTCACCTTCTAAGCCCAGGGAAAGGGCAATTCTACAGTCATGGTTCCCTAGAGGTTTCCTCCACAAAGGGTTTTTCCTCTCCTGGGCGCTGTGGGATGCATCTTTGTGAGTCTGAGGTTAGCTATGCTTAATGCTTTCGCAGGGGCATCTTTTATAAGGTTACTTAATTGATTAGAGCATTTAAAAACAATAAGAGTGAAAATATATCTATATATATATATATATATATAAAGCAACAACTAAAAAAATATAACTACAAGGTGACATATGTGGCTTGGAATTTATAAGCTGTCACAGCTTGGCAGGATAGGAGTCAGGTTGAAGTTGAAAGCAAATTAAGGTAGACTAATTTTAATTAACAGAGGATGTAAAACCTCATGGTGGTGGACAGGCTCGGGTTTGGTTGCAAGCCTGAAGGTTGTCATAATGATAAGGTCATTTGTGCCCTGAATGTTTACTGGTTCTGCTTAAATAGCAGCCAATGCGTGCCAGTCCACTTTATGACTTGTCTGGCCTGGTGCTGTATGTCAGACAGATGGGGAGATACCATTACTTGTGAATCCCAATGAACTAGCACTCCACCTGACTCCTACTGGGATTGTTTATCCTATTATTTAATTAAAAAAAAGCTGTGGCCATTGACATCCAAAATATGGTGTGTCGTGTATTTATTGTACTGTCTGGTTTACTGTAGATATGGTTGCTTTCTATTCTTTTCAATGTTTATTAAAAAATTTACAAACAGATAATGTGATGGAAATCAGAAGCCTGTTTTGTCGGATGGAAAGTTAAAATCCTGCTCAAGTTGTAATGGAGTGCCTGGGTGCCATCAGCGTTCCTTGTTCTCAGATAATATAAAGTCTTTCTAAGTTCAAATCTGAAAGTCATAGAGGCTTAAGAAATCCACTAACAACAATACTCTTAGGAACAGATTCTATCTAAGAAAGCTGAAGTTATTAACTGGAAAGAAAGAGTATAGAACAAGTAATAGCAATATAGTGATGAAAAAAAAGAATAAAAAAGGGGGAACTGGAGTGTGGGTGAGGAGGGGGAAGGGAAGTCAGAGGGAAGAAATGCGGGTGGGGGCTGGTTAGTCTAAAGACCTAAGACGCGATTACAGATATGTATATGGGGCTTGATCTGAAAGAAATTCATGGCTGCCATGTTTCATGGAAAGAGGCCGTTGTAAAATTCACCATCGCCACCAGTTCAGCTATGCAACAGAGGTGGTTCACCTTACAGTATAGCTGAGATAATGTGGGTACAGATGTAGGAATTAGTGTTTTGCCTGCTGCAATGGTGTGGCTTTATAGGATGTAATATTATTGTTTGCGCATATCGGAGAGTTTAGCAGAGTAGTTTCTGGTGACAGGCTAACGCGTACTTTTAGAACTTCAGTTATTCTTTCAGAAGCTAAACTCCAAAAGCTCTGTAAGGTTAAACAGGTCCACCACAAGTGGAGTTAAGTGCCTTTCTTACATCGCCAGCATTTGTCCGAAGTACCTGGGTGCCATCTGTGTGTGTGTACTGGGCTATGATACCACCTTGATACAACCTTAAAGGAGTTTTCCTGTATTCTCACGCACTGTGATGGGCCATAAAAGTCACTATAAATGCGGCGCGTTTGCTGCTCAGTGAAAGTAGTACCTATGTCTCTCTCCCACTGTGTTAAATACGCTCTTTTCGAGCATAAGTCTAAGCAGAGCAGTACAACGAAGAAGCACCTTTTTAGGTCAAACCTTATGGACGCACAAAATCTCATACCCAGTAAGTGGTCTATTCAGGTCGACAGTTTGCACATGCTGTCTCAATGAGTCTCGTATGGAGCAGCAGTGCAGGAAATTGAGGACTGCAAGTTCCGGCAGCTTACGTAGGTCTTGTAGTGGAAGTAAGGCACCATCAGTTAGTACTTGGTACAGTGCAACATTCGTGCTCGGATTCCCCTTAGGTAGAGTGGTGGGTATAAAATCTGGGAGTTTAACTAGCGGTGAGATGGGAGGGACAAGTGTTTTCAAGAGTTTTTTCCAGAGGTTCAGAGTAGGGATGAGCGAGTCTACTCGCTAGGACTCGTTACTCGGCGATTCTTAAGGGACTCGCTGGACTCGGGAATCGGCGAGTCTTTTAGCGAATACTCGCTCAGTAACGAGTCCAATGCAAGTGAATGGCAATCTTAGTTTTGTCAGAGTTTACTTTATCTCACTCGCTAGACTCGCTAGACTCGCTCTATCACATCACTATATAGCTTGAATCTCCCCAAACAGCAGCGAGTCTGAGCGAGTCTACGAGTCCGAATCCTAGCGAGTCTGCGATTCCGAGTCCTGTATTCTCTATTCGGGACTCGCGAATCCAGAATCTTTTATGTTACTAGTCAGCATTGCGTGTTAGGTCAGAAAACTTGTGAAGATAGCCAATCATAGTCAGTAATGCCATAGCAGCTTTGGTTGTGTCAGGACTATGATTGGCTGCTGTCCATCGTGATGCCTATGTCATCTATGACAGGCAAGGCAGTATATAAGGCTTGCCCCCGCCATTTTGGGCACATTCCTGAGAAGAGCTGACCTAGTGCAGGGAGACTTGGAGCAGATCTAGGGACAGTTAGGCAGTGTAGGAGTCACATATAACCCAAAAGTTCTTTTCAGAACTAACAGGACAGAGTGTAGGAGTCAAGATTCCTCACACATAACCCAAAAGTTCTTTTCAGAACTACCAGGACGGAGGATTGCTGTACAGGACTGTAAGGAAGGGAGATAGGAGCAGCCTTACAGTGAATCCAGCACCATCCTCAGAGCTTAGTTCACCCAGCTTTCCTCAGAGCTGTAATCCTAAGCTTTTTCTTATTTTTGGCACTAGTCTACCAAATAATTTTGGTGCCATTTTTCCACAAAAGTTTCCTGTGCTAGTGCGTTGCTGTACGGTGTCCTGCCTGCAGCTCGCACGGTACTTGTAAACTTGCACGCAGCCAGCACCGCAGCCTAACAGTGCCTGGTTCTGCGTACTAAACAATTTTTTCCTGTGCCAGTGCGTTGCTGTACGGTGTCCTGCCTGCAGCTCGCACGGTACTTGTAAACTTGCACGCAGCCAGCACACCGCAGCCTAACAGTGCCTGGTTCTGCGTACTAAACAATTTTTTCCTGTGCCAGTGCGTTGCTGTACGGTGTCCTGCCTGCAGCTCGCACGGTACCATCCATCTGTCTTAAAATATCGCAGGGTGCTTTCACATCTGCGTTTTTCGTAATTCGCGGCAGATGCGGTGAAAAAACCGCATCTGCCGCGTTTGCCGCATAACGGTTCCACTTGCGGCACGGTTGCGGTTTTTTCCATAGGAAGTATAGGGGGACTTGAGGCAGATGCGGCAAGTGCGGTATTGCACTTGCGGCAGGTGCGGCAGAGAAAAAAAACCGCGGCTTACTGCGGTTTTTTTCGCTGCCGCACCTGCCGCAAGTGCAATACCGCACTTGCCGCATCTGCCGCAAGTCCCCCTATACTTCCTATGGAAAAAACCGCAACCGTGCCGCAAGTGGAACCGTTATGCGGCAAACGCGGCAGATGCGGTTTTTTCACCGCATCTGCCGCGAATTACGAAAAACGCAGATGTGAAAGCACCATTACAAGCCCCCAGAAAGCCACCAGAAATTATAAAATGTTTGCTTTTACAGCATGGTGTGTGCCCGAGAATCGCTTCCCCCTCCCATTATCGGCTCCAAATAAGAGAAAAACCTGCGAGTTTGGACTCGCACACTTTCAGAGACACATCAGCGATTTGGAAATAGCATTATTCGTTATTACTCGGTTCCCTATTCATTAACATTGGACTCGCTAGACTCGCAACGAGTAGCGAGTCCTGGGCTCGGACTCGTGCGGGTCTAGCGATTCCGAGTAATTTAGGACTCGCTCATCCCTAGTTCAGAGTGGCTTGTGTGTGGATATTGGGATATTTGTCAGATAGATTTTTTGGGGATGGGAGTAGTAAAACAGATCTCAAGGGCGATGGCGACATGGAATCCTCTATTTTAACCCAGAGTTTATCATCTGTGTTATGGAGAGTAATGCTGCCTGGTACTATTTTTTGATATCCCGGTTCCCATTCCTCCCTTATCTCTGGGCAATGCCAGGGTCCAAAAGTTAATGTGGGGCTTACTTTTTCGCCAAATATATTTAGGGAAGAGGGTATTTACCTTAGAAAGAAAGGAGTTTGGGATATTAATGGGTAACATCTGACAGATGTGTAAATATTTTGGGAGAATTCAACTTTTTAATAAGATTTTTTCCCATCCATGACATATATGGGTCTTTCAATTACTGTATATTAGTGGCTGTGGATTTTAAAAGAGGGTGGAAATTAAGGGTGTAAAGTTCTTTATCATTGTTACTGAGTTTTATGGCCAGATACTTAATATAATTGCGTGGCCAAGTGAAAAAGAATTTGGCTTTGAGAATAGACACCTCAGACTCGCTCATGTTCAAACCCAAGGCCTCTGACTTAGTTGGATGTATTTTAAAATTTTACAGGCTGTCATAGGTTTCTAAAATACCCATGAGTGCTGGAAAATCTCTGGAGGGCCTAGACATCAGTAGCAAGAGGTCATCCGCAAAGGCTGTGGTTTTGTGATGCACATTACCAATGCGGATGCCCTCAATTTCTGTGTTTTGCTGCACAGCTTGTAGCAGAAGCTCTTTCCTTAAATGTTCCTATTCACCACTGTGAGGGGTGGCACCTAATAACTAATAGAAGCTAGTGCACCCCTGTCTACAAAATTGTAGCAGAGGCTCCATCACAAGTATAAACAATAGTGACGACAACAAACACCCTTGCCTCGTGCCATTCTTGATCACAAATAAGTCGGTAAGGGAGCCCTAGTCGAGCCGAGGACATAGTGTACATTTGCATTATTATATCTGTTGCTTGAATTGGAAAGTTGAATCTAGTAAGAGTTTCCACTAAAAAGGTCCGGTCTACCCTGTCGAAAACCTTCTTGGTGTCAGTCCCAAGTAGAACCAGTGGCAATTTTCGGAGCTTGGCATATTGCATCAGGTGCAAGACTTTAAATGCATTATCCTTTCCCTCTCTCCCTCTCACAAAGATCGTTTGACTTAAGGATATCAGTGTGGGCAGCAGTTCGGCGATTCTACCTGGCAGCATGCCTTCGAATGGCTTTAAGTCTACATTTCGTAGGGAAATCGGACGGTAGCTACTGCACTGTTCAGGATCTTTGCCCTCTTTGTAGATCAGTTAAATCCTTGCTTCCAACATTTGAAGTGGTATTGTGTCGCCTTTCAACACTGCATTGCACATGTCAAAAATATGAGGGAGTAAAACAAAGGGGAAGGCTTTATAATATAAAGCTGGAAGACCATCCTGTCCAGGTGCTTTGCCTTTTGGGCTTCTCGACAGGGTATACCGGAGCTCGCCTATTGTAAAGGGTGCAGTCAGATGGTGTTGTTGTGGTTGATTAATTTTGGGAGATTCAGGGATCCCAAAAAGATTTTAATGCCCTGTCTCCTACGGTCTCTTGCATGATACAACCCGTCTGGGCGCAGATTATATAGGTCCTTATAAAAGTCCAGAAACTCGGACTCAATTTGGGCATAATTTCAAGTGGCTGGACCACATTTTGTCTTAATTGAATGTATGTATGTGTGAACCTGACGTTTTCAGATCATCGAGAGCGTGTATTTACATGCTTTATCCCCGTGGACAAACATTTGAGTCTTCTATGAGGTGTACAATTTTGCGGATTGTAGGTTACACATATTTTTCAGCTGTTGACATTTGTTCGGTTTTTTTTTTAATTAGATGTTTTTATTATGATTATTCACCAAACAGAAATACAATATATTGCATCTAATTTGCACATAAGCTTTTAACATTATATCCCAAACTCCCCTTACAGAATATAACCCCAACATCCCTTCTCCCCGCTCCCTTCCCCTCTATAGACAGCAAAAAATCACATCTGGTATCCATGTCCCTACATATACAGTGTTACCAAATATAATGACATTCTACAAACAGCATTATTAATCTATTGTAAAGCTTGAGAACTTGCTTCGTATTCATAAGTTGACTTTAACGAACAGTAAATCCCATAAGTTATACACATATTCCCTTCCATCGCGCCCAGAGTTGTTCAAATGTCATCAAAGCTTCTCTCCTCCGGTATATACCCTGTTCCAGGCTAATGGTATATTCCACCTGTTGAACATATTCCTTCCTAGAAGGGGGCTCGGTCCCGATCCAGCCCCTAGCGATTAATTTCCTAGCCATATATAACAGTCTAGCTATTGCTATCTTCTCAGCACTGGTAACCTGTATGTCTTCCACATATCCCAACACACATACTAGTGGGTTCCTAGGCACCACACATTCATACTTTCCCTCAATCATTGCAATCACTACCATCCAAAAGGCCTGCAGCCTCGGACACTCCCACAACATATGTATAATTCCTGCATTCTCATTCTTACATTTTGGACATTCTGACGTGTCTCTCATCCCAATCTTGTATAAAAATTCCGACGATCTGTATACTCTGTGAATGGTGTACAACTGCGAAAGTCGTCCCGGCTCACTATAGTTTTGGTATGTACTCTAAAACCGACTCCCATATCTCATCCTCCAACACTCCAAGTTCCTCTTCCCATTTACTCCGAGCGCCCACTGGTTTCTTCAGTAGGAATGTATGTAAAATATCTTTGTATATGGTGGTAATTACCCCCCTCTTAGTCCCCTCCATACAAATATAATCAAGGACTATATCTTTCTGTACCTGGAGTCCAGTTTCCCGTGTCTGCCTTCTGAGTGCATTTTGGATCCTGAGATATCTATATCTATCTAATTCTAGAATGCCAAATTCTTCCTTCAGTATATCAAACTCTTTCAATTGCTGATTCACCAGTAGTTGCATCACGTTTTGTATCCCTTTGGTACACCAGTCTTTCCAATCCCCAAGTTTGTATAATTCACTCAGTTTTTCATTCCGCCAGATGGGAGTATATATTGTCAGGCCAGAAACTCCTCTTATTCTCTTAACTGTGGACCAAGTTTTATGTATTAGAAACAGAGTGGGGAACTTCCCTCCCAATCGGTTAAATCTACCTGTTTCCAATCCCTGCACCAAAGGACTTCTTCCCACAAAATAGGTCAGTACTGCCTGTATTGCACCACCCCCTGTCTCCGTAGACCAGCCTCTCAGATGCTGACTCTGAGACGCCAAAAAATATATCCGTGGGTTAGGCAGCGCCAACCCCCCCTCTTCCTTGGACCTTTGCAGAATCTCTAGCTTGATCCTGGGTTGTCTTCCCCCCCAAACCAAGTCTCTAAAGAGGGAGTTGAGTTTCTGGAAAATACTCCCCGGAAGCCATATTGGTGAGTTGTGAAGTATATACAGGAGCTTAGGCATGAGTATCATTTTAGTCAGGTTGGCCCTGCCCACCACCGAGAGACGCAGCCTGCACCAAGTCTGGGTCTTATCCCTAAGTTTAGCCAGGAGCGGCATCAGATTCAGTTTCATGTAGTTTTCTATTGGCAGTGCAACCTGTACCCCCAAATACTTAAATTGATCAACTAGTCTTAATTTACAATACTTTCCTGTCCACCACGCTCTCCCTGTCTACCATCATTAAGTTGGATTTGTCCCAGTTTATTCTCAGCCCGGACATTTTCCCAAATTCCTCAACCTTCCTCACTGCCTGTTTCAGGGAGTCTAGGGGGTCCTGGAGAAACAAAAGGATATCGTCCGCATAAAGTGCAACCTTTTCCTCCACCGGCCCAAATTGAAACCCCTTAATCCCAGATGCCCCTCGAATATGAGCAGCTAAAGGTTCCCAAGCCAGGGCAAACAAAAATGGAGAGAGAGGACAGGCCTGTCGTGTCCCTCTGTTTAGAAGAAATTTCTCTGATCTCTCTCCATTTACTCTGATTCTCGCCGCCGGAGAGGAATAAAGCAGCCTCACCCATGATATAAATACCGGACCGAAACCCATCCGTTCAAGAACCAACCAGAGATAGTCCCACTCCACACTGTCAAATGCCTTATGGGCGTCTAAGGATGCCACCGCTCTATAGCCTGCATTATCAGCAGGTAATTGAATATTTAAAAATAACCTTCGCTGATTAATAGCTGTGGATTTGTTAGGCATGAATCCAGTCTGGTCCGGGTGCACCACAGTGTGGATGACCCCGGCCAGCCTGGCCGCCATCACTTTAGCAAGTAGCTTGGCATCCACCGACAGTAGTGAAATGGGCCTATAGGATTCCGGCCTGCGGGCGTCCTTGTCTTCCTTAGGGAGTACCACTATCGTCGCCTCCCTCATAGATTCGGGCAAACATCCCTCCCCCAGTGCCCCCCGAAAAACTCCACAAAGCCTAGGCAGGAGCACATCTTTAAGCTGCTTGTAGACCTCCACTGGTAATCCGTCTACTCACGGGGCCTTATTATTTGACATAGAGACCAGTGCCGCCTCCAATTCCTCTGTAGTCAAAGGAGCCTCTACACTATCTCTGTCTACCACATTAAGTTTCATCAGGTTAGCTCCCGCCAAGAAGGCTGTAATCTCATCCTTAGATGCATTCAATGTAGAGGAATATAAGTCCGTATAAAACTGTTTAAAGATATTTAGAATGCCCCCTGTGTCATTGACTAGTGTACCTCTTTCATCTATCATACTATGCACAAAAGACGACTCTCTCCGAGCAGCAGCCACCAACGACAGTAGGTGACCAACCCTTTCCTCTTCCTCATAAAACTTCATTCCTGAAATTCCTGTCTTCTCCTAGCATTCCTCAGGGAGAGTTGATTCAATGCCTCCTGCGCTCTCTTCAACCGTATTTGCGCCCCCGGGGTGGGCTGACCAACCGCCTTCTGCTCCGCAACCCTCAACTCATCCAATACCTGCCCCTCCTCTCTCCTGGATTCAGATTTACACCTAGAGATATCCCGCATGAATAATCCCCTAAGGAAAGCCTTCATGGCATCCCACACCACACCCAATGATGTACTCCCCTCATTCTCCTGAAAATACACCTCTATCTCTCCTTGAATTCTCTCCATGTCTATAGATCTCAACCATGTCGGGTGTACCTTCCATTCCCTCCTATTGCCTCCCAGTGTCCGATCAGTGTGTAACACCACCGCCAATGGTTTATGGTCCGATGCTATTCTGGGCAAGTACTCCACTTCCTGCACCCAAGAGTCCAGTAGCCCATCCCCCAGAGCAAGGTCTATTCGTGACATGGTCTTGTGTGAGGATGAAAAACATGAGAAACCCCGCACTTCCAGTATTCCTCACCCTCCACAAATCGACCAATCCTAATTCCCGTACTTGTTTCGCAAATGTTGTATCCACTTCTTCCCCCCGCACCCTTCTACTAGATCCACCTTTATCCAGCTCTAAGTGCATCACATTATTCATATCCCCGATAATCAAAATTGCGATCCCCACCCTGTGTCTAGTTAGTGCTAAGACCTCCTGAAACTTTGTCCCCGTATATGGCGGTGGGAAGTATACTGCAATCAAACACAACATTCTTCCATGCAAACGACACACTAAGAACACATACTGTCCATCTTTATCCTCACGCACCTCCACCTCTTCATACATCACTGAGGCATGTACCAGGACCGAGACCCCCCTTGCATAATTAGAGTACGTGGCGTTATACGCCTGCCTGATCCATTTCCTAGCCAACACACCAGTTCTCTCTTTAACTAGGTGTGTTTCCATCAAACATAATATAGAAGGTTTAAAAGAAAGAGCATGGTGTAGCACCGCCGCCCTTTTAACTCTGTCTGCAAGTCCCCGAATATTCCAGGCAATTACTTTAATTGTGTCAGCCATCTCACATCATATGACATATTCACATCACATCACATTCTCTACAAGCCATCTTACAGGCGATTATACCGCTTGAGGGTGACACAACTGAGCCAGGTGAGCAGTTCCTAATATACACCGCTACAAACCTTTGTTAAAAGGATAAGACCCTATGCGCATTTATCTCACGTTTACAGGTTGATCTCACATCATATGACATATTCACATCACATAGAACCTTGCAATGAGATGTCTACCCCTCCTTCCCCCCCCCCACCCATCCGAACATATCTCCCCAACTCCCCCAGCTCCCTCCCACCATCCATTCCCCCTCCCCTAACTTCTCTTCTCTCTATTCGAGAGTGTGTAAAATCACCCAACCAGCCCCACCCTATCTAACTACCACTAGGCCTAACTCCTCTTTAGTGCGGAAATCTAGAATAGATCAATACCCTTTCCCACTATCCCCCTCCCGCCTTTAGTAAACAATTGCGGAAAAATACATTTCCTTACAAATATGTTCTAAATAAGCTCTGTGAGCCCGCCGCAGCCACTTAGTCCAGCAGCATGTCCACTAGAGAAAGTTTATCCCAGTCACTCAAATGGACTGGTCAGTCAGAACCGAAAAAACAAGCAAAATTTGTGCAAATCCCAAAAAGAAAAAATTAAAGGGATTCAAGAAAAACTTAAGGAAAAAATCACACTGGTGATAATTGTCTGTCCACCATCACTCAGCCAGCCCCCTGTTCACGCAACTTTTTGGCGTTGCGGTCAATCCAGTCCATGGCATCTTCCGGTGTCTGGAAAAACTGTACTCTGTCAAATGCAGCCACCCTCAGCTTAGCCGGGTACAACATGGAGTACACCACTCCTAATCCTCTCAACCTTTTTTTGACCTCTGCAAAGCGCATCCGCATTTTCTGAACCGTTGGGGAGTAGTCTGAATAGATGGAAACACTCTGACCATTGATTGTCATATCTTTGGCAGTCCTGGCCTTCCTGAGAATGGTGTCTCTGTCCCTGTAATTTAGTATTCTGGCTAGAATAGCACGGGGAGCCATACCAGGAGGCTGGGGTCTCATCGGCACTCTGTGCGCCCTCTCCACCACAAACACCTTAGAGAGGGCTTCCGCTCCAATTTTTTGTAACAGCCAATTTTCTATAAATTCAGTGGGGTTAGCCCCCTCCGCTTTTTCCGGAACCCCTACTATCTTCACATTATTTCTCCATGAGCGGTTCTCAAGATCGTCATTTTTGGCTGTAACATCTGCAAGCTGTTTTTGGCATTGAGCATGGGACTTTTGTAGTTTCACTATATGGTCTTCAGTATAACCCACTCTTTCTTCAACTTCACCAGCTCTAACATCTGCTTTTTTCATAGCTGCTTTCATCTGGGTCATATCTGCTTGCATTCCCTGCATCTGTTGGGTCAGTGTATTAAGAGTGTCTTTAACATATGCCACAATCTCAAACACATCTTTAATGGTTAGCTCTGCAGTACTGTGTGTAGCCTTAACTTGTGCACTGCCAGCCCCTGCTTTTGCACTGGGGCAATCAGGAGGATCATTTATTCCCTCCATGGGGTCTTCCTGGGTTTGCTCATACTCTCCCCCATCCTCTTCAACCACAGTCTCCAGCTCCCTGTTCCCTGGTGCGCTCCCCTCCTTCTCCTCTTCCCTTGCAAACCTTGCCAGGCGGGCGGCCGCCGCCATTCTCCTGGCGCACGCCGCGTTCTCCTTCACCGCCTCCTACAGCACCTCGGCACCATCTTGGATGCGGCCGCTCTCCACCGTTCCGGTGTCTTTCTGCCTCCTACGGGTCATGTGCGCGGCCCGCTCTTCCTCAGTAACACCCCCGTCGTCTGTGGATGTTCCTGCTGCTGGCTCCGGTAAGCGGTGTACTCCACAATGCGGCGGTCACAGGCTAAGGGTAGTTTTGCAGGCGGGAAAGCCCCAGTCTGCGACCGCTCACATAGCTGGCTAGGCCACGCCCCTGACGTTTGTTCGTTAATGCGTGTAGCATTTAAAAAGGGGAAACATTTTAAAAGTGGAGAAAATAAAAATAAAAACAAGAATAAAAGACTGTCTTGACGCCACCCGTGGGATGAGGCTGGTATAGCCGCCACTGCAGTCGAAACCTCTGGGGATGATGGGAGTAGCAGTGAGGATGTTGATCCCTCCACAGGAAGAGCTGCTGGTCCCAAAGGCAACCATGAAGTCTATGGATATGGAGGCTCATTGGGGATGCAGAGCTCAAAGTTATGGGAAGTCTCCTGCTGCCAGATGACAGACCCAGTCTATCTCCCCTCAGGTGCAATAATCACAGTCTCAGACAGCATAGAGCCTTAACCAGGTTTTTACTCTTGCTCAGCAGCTGTTAAGGTTCACAGACAGTACATTAGCAGCTTTGGTGTGGTCTAAGCAGTCGGGATGGTTCATCTGCATCACCCCTTTTCGTGTCTGTTTCGGGCCTTTTCGGTCTGTCCGCACGCTAGTTACGATCACAGCCTTTTAGTGGGTGACCTACCTGGTCCCCTAGCCCTAGTACAATGGCCTTCTTTTCACTGCGCAGGAGGTTGGGTCATGGGACATAAAGACCCCGCACCCTGTGGGGGTTCATGGTTGAAGCATACAGCATCCTGGCCACTTCAGCATAGCCAGTTCCCCAGTGTCCTCGCTAATTCAAGCACACTTGGACTCCTCTCTCTCACCATGGTCTACAGCCTTGGACCCAGGGTAGCCTCATGGTAGCACAGGCCGCCAGATCCGGGTACTCTCAGTCCTGTCTGGTGGTGTTCTTGCCTCTCCTGCTACTGACTGGACTTCACTCCTCGACTTCCCTTGGCTGACTGGTTTACTAAACTTGGTGCTGTGTCCTTTCGTTGCATCCCCTTACCGGGTCCTCCTCTAACTTTCCACCCTCCACCTGGCTCCTCCCGCTATCCCGTTGCTGGGCATAGAGTCCCTAGACTTAGGATCGGGAGTTTGTTGGGTGTGTGTGGGGTGATTGACTTACCAATCCCGGCTGACGCGCCATCTAGTAGCCACCGGTCTGCAGGGGTGCCACTAATTCGATTAAAGATTTGAGGTAAGTTTAGCACTGACTCATTGAGTTGCCAAGATCTGCAATCATAATATGGTTTGGAATGGGCAAGTTCCATGTTTACCACAGAATGGTCGGAATATAATGATGAGAGGATATTTGATTTTATTACCTTATGCAGAGGGAATACCTGGGAACAAATATATAATCAATACGGTGGAACAACTTATGTGGATTTGATTAAAATGTGTAGTCCCATCCTTCTAGGTGTAAGTAGCGCCAAATGTCTATCATATTTAGAGAGTGTAGCATGGATCTTATTCTTGCAAGATCTCTTAGGGAGATTGGTGGTGCCTAAAATTGGCTGCAGAGCCAGATTAAGGTCTCCAACGATTAACCAAAATTCCTTCCCTAAACTCTCTAATTGGTCTTAGGGTTGAGAGCGACCATTTTAGGTGTTTCTGGTTAGGCGCGTATAAACTACATATGGTGCAAGTTCGCCTTTGATCATGAGGTAGCGTCCCATAGGGTTGACCCCCTTTTCTTGCAGTAAGAGGGGAATCCCCTTGGATATATTCACCGAGAACACCGTCGATATGGAGCGGGGTGAGGTTGCGTGGAACTTCATGTCATAATGAGCTTTTTCAATAGATGGAATTTTGTCTATCTTGAAGTGCAGTTCTTGTAAAAGTAAAATATCCGCACCTTGTTTTTTGAAGTTATTTAGTACTTGCCTTCTGGGGGCAGGAGAATTAAAGCCATTTGTTTTAAGTGTCGCTACTGTAAATACCTGTAACTTGTTAGCCATAGATATTCAGGAAGTGGCAAAGTGACTGTTTTGTGAGTGCGAGAGCCCTAGGTAGGTGGGTGATGGGGTAGGAGCGAGGGACAGGGAAGAGGAGGAAAAAGACATCATAGGATCTAGAAAGAGGGGAAATAAGAAATATAGTTATTGACATTGTATAATTGGGTTGATTTAGTAGTTAATGTTAATAAAAAAGCTGGTGCGAAGCCATACTGCCAGCTCAGAGAAGGTTTATAACAACGATCAAATGCATTAAAGATAAGTGCTTAACGTTGAACATTAATAAGCAATAGACAATGTCAAACAGGAAAAATGTTAAACGCAAATGCATGACTATGTGGCTAATTGAAAGAGGCCCTGTGTAAGCTGTGGTTCCTCAAAGTTCAACAGAACATGTCTCATGTGGACGAATATATGAGCATCATGTCATTTATGGAGCAATAAATTTATGGAGCTGCTCTCCATTTTCTTTTGATGGCGTGGATTTTGCTGCTTTTCTTTTCACCCTCTGGGATTTCGGTGTTAGAGACACATTCCACGGTGTGGGTTGAGGGAGCTGCTGCAAGAGGGAGGCTGCATGGAACGCCTCTAGACCAGGGTAGGTCTCCAATACTATGTCGAGGGCTTTGCAAGTTTCACGGGTCTCAGCCAATGGTCTAGCCTGAATCTTGCCCTCGGCATTTGTAGTATGGATCCCAAAGGGATATAGCCATCGGTAGCGGTGTCCCTTACGAGTGGGGGCCTCAGTAAATGGCTTAAGGAGTCTGAATTTCCTTAGGGTGATTGCTGAGATGTCTTGAATGAACTTCAGTGTAGACTTCATGGATTATGTCTTGTGCATCTCTTGCACGCCGTAGCAGGAGGTCTTTCGTTTGAAAGTCTAGGAAGCGCCACCCCAAGAAGGTCCCCCTGTTTAGGTCTTGGGTGCAGAGACCTATGAACTCTGATCATTTATAAATCCTTGGGGTCATCATCCAGAAGCAGGCTACTGAAGATATCACTCATAGTTTTACCCAACGCTTCAAAAGCCCTGTTTCCCCAAAAATAGGACCTGTGGGGGGATGCTTTGCATGGGTATTTTTGGTGCTGCAAGGGGATGGTGGAGATATTGGGGGTGGCATGGGAATTTTAAATTTTTGGGGTTAGATAATGGCAAAATTAGACATCCCCTGAAAATAAAACAGTGCATTTTTGGAGCAAAAAGTTAAAGAAAAGGGTGTCTTACTTTCGGGGAAACAGGGTATGGTTCTGGCAGTCCAGTTGAGTCGCCCACCAGGACTGTGGGGTACTCAGAACGGGGCCCTCAGAACGGGGCCCTCTTGTTGTCTGGGGCTGCAAGGTGTCACGGTGATGTGACCCACCTCCCTGGTCCCTGGCAAGTCAATAAAAGGGGGAAAAAAATGAAGTTTTGGTAATAGTTTATGACACCACCCATGGTTTGTGGCCAGCTATAGCCACCGCTGCAGGTGGGACCTCTGGGGATGGTGGGAATTGCAGACAGGATGATGCGCCCTCCACGGGTAGGGCCGGTCCCCAGAGCTTCCGTGCAGATAAAAGGAAGGAAAACTCTCAAGATTCTGAGCAGTCCCCAGCTTCCGGTTCACCGTAGCAATCAGCCCTGTCTAGGGCATGCAATTGAAAGTCACATACAGTTCTGAGCATTTATCGGCTTTTACTGAAACTCTGTAGTTCTTAAAGTACAGTCAGTACACTAGCGGCTCCAGTCACTGATTAGCAGCTGGGACAGTTCGTTAGCAGCACCCCCTCTCTGGTACCTTTTGGGCCTCTGCTCTCAGTCCCGCACACAGACTACAGTTGAGCCGTCACAGGCTTTTGGTGGGGCACCCTTCCGGGTCTCCTAGCCCTCGTCCGACATACTTCCCTTCATTGTGATGGAGGTTGGGTCCGGGACATAAAGATCCCGCACCCCGCTGGAATTCGTGGTTGAGGAATGCAGCTTCCCTGCTACTTCAACAGAGCCGTCACCCTGGTTCCTCCTAGTCCCCTGGTGTCCCCGCTGACTTGGACACACCGTGGACCTTTTCTTGCTTCTCTCGGTACACAGCCTGGGACACGGGCTAGCCATACGGTAGCACAGGCTGCCGGGTCCGGGTTCTTCCTGTCTGGTGTCTCAGTTGACTAGACTGCCAGGTGTGTGTGCTTAGGTGTCCTGTCCTTTCCTCCTCCCTTCCTAACTTAGTGTTCCTGGGTTTTATTCCAGTTCCTTCACCCATTACCGGGCTCTTTCCTAGCTTTCCACCCTCCACTGTGCTTCTTCTGCTAGCCCTTGCCTGATATGAAGTAACTAGGACTAGGGATCGGAGGATGTGTTCGGTGTTTGTGCAGGGTGACCAACTTACTAGTCCCAGCTGCTATACCAGTTAGTGGCGACCGGTCAGCAGGGGCGCCACACTTGAACTCTAATGTTATTCCCATGTTCTCTATTCTGATGGTCTTCAAGAATGGTCTGTTTTAAATGGAGTTGCTCTTTTGCGTTTTCATAGCGGACAAAAGTGCATTGGACTGTTGGGTAATTGCGTGTTTGGTAGTCTCCAAAACCTCAACTCTGTGGCCCTGTTGTGAGAGGTCTTGTTTGATATTGACTATATCTCTGCCAATTTGCTCTAAGACTTTAGCGAGTGTCCTCTTTTTGAATGAAAGAGTCTCAGGGCTCTCCTTAGAGGTTCCCTCTAAGTCACTGTCAGAGTCTGTTTGTCCCCCCCCCAAGGATGAAACGTCTGTGCGAGTTGGTTTAGTAGGTCCAGTTTGAGTCGCCTGCTGTTTTTTTTTTAGACACTTATCCAGATCAACTTGTGTAATTGAGGGGTTTACTCTAATATAACTTCTGGGTGTTTTAATCCCTGTTTTGACCATTTTGGGAGTGATTATTGTAAAATGCGCCTTCTCCAGCTGGCAGGTGCAAAGTAAGTTAATAAAGCATTATTTTAATTGTAGGTTGTTGTTTGAAAGAATCTATCCAAATCTTCTGCTGTCTATATGCACCTTTGTACAACCTTACTAATAGGTCAGCTGTTTATGTGGTTATGGAGATATCTTTATTACTGAAACAGGGGTCGTGCCTGCTGCTGGTTTGTGAGGGCAAGTTGGGCCAAGGTGTAATTGGTGTAAGGCTATGTAATGGTGCCTATAGTCTCTGGAGACCTGGCTCTGGGTGTCCGGTTGCTATGTGTTGAGCTATGCCTCCCTGGCTGATCTGTGTGGTGCAGATAGCTAAGCTCTCGGGAGACTGTGCGGTTGATGCGGCAATATACTGCTGCTTACAAAATAGATGGTGGAATATGTACTGTAGCTATCGCTCAGTGACCCCCTTCAGCTGTCTATCTAGTGCCCGAGCCTGCCGTGAGATCCCCGAGCCAACGCCAGCCGCTGCATCTGGCACACCGCTATGCACTGCGGCAACTTCAGTCAGCGGTCCCCCACTTATGGACCCAGTGGTTAATCAAAGTAGGCATTGGGTCCGCAACTTTAAAGGTCTGGGTGGCGGCCTGAAGGATGGGGGCACAAACCTGCTGTTCCAAAGGCGAGTCGGGTGTCCGGAGATGGTCTACAGCGTTGCTTCTGTGTGGTCCGGGGTGGTGGAGACCTGGCCGCAGGCAGGGTGCGCCACAAGCACGGAGCCCCAACAAATCCGGGGGTTGCTGGCGAGAGCTGGTCATGCTAGGCCACGGATGGAGGCGGGAAAGTGATCATACAAAGCCCAGTCAAGAGAATCAGTGGTCACACCTCTAGCAGTCCCGGTTTACAAGCGTGTACACAGGTCCAGGGCAGTTACCTGCCGAGTTAGGAATCTCGGTCGATAGGAGCTGAGAGTAAAGTTATCAGTGGCTTCCAGTTGGGATGGGCAAGGCACTGAGCCTCTGTATCTGGACTATGGCCACACTGTGCTTGTGATCAGGAGGAAGGATGATCAATATGGTTGCTTTAAAGTGGAGTGGGGCTCCATCCCACATCCAAACGTCATGTATTTTTTATAATTGTTACTTATGACTGTTTGTATATGATCCTCTCAATTGTAAAGCGATGCAGAATATGTTGGTGCTATATAAGGATTATTATTATTATTATTATTATTATTGTTGTGTCTTTGACCTTCCAGGCTGAAGATCAAAAAACCGACCAAGTGAGCAGGGCATGTTGGGGGCTGAGAGGAGACTGAAGTGTGATCTGGGCATGGCTGCCCCAAACTATTGTCATTTAGAGATGCAGCCCCCCCACCAGTGACTTGCCCTGCTCAGTTGGTCCGAATCCAGTCTGCAAACCAGAATATCAAAGGAAGAACAGTAATAAAGGTATTTATGGGCCTCAGAGTAATCAGCTTACAGGAGCAGAGTTGATAGCAGAAGTATATTGGAAAAGGTGTGATCTGAACCTAGTGATCCTGAAATTCCAACATATTTCCTTCTTTTTTTTTTTTTTATTGAAACAATAATTGCATTTTTTATCCCCCATGTATTCCCTATGTAAGGAATTCCTATCATTTGCCTCAAAAAGGTATACATTTTCTGTAAATGTTTTAATGTATAATGGATATTCTGACATCAGCCATTGATTTCCTTGTTAGGAGAGATGTCCAGACTGTTTCCTACCTATATGCAGCCTTCAAAATGAAATTTCCACATAGACAAGAACTATAGTATTAAAGTCATTGGAAAATATCTAGAAAGCTGAAAGAATTCACTAAAATTCCCAACTATTCTCACTGTAACTAGTTTTATGTGAAAATAGAAAATCTGAAAAAATAAGAAAGGTATAGTTTTATTGACATAAAAGATAATGTATAAAACCAGACAATAAATTGGAGAAAATCATACAATGGACAATGATGATAAAATTCCATAAAGGTCATCCTATAATGATAGTGAGGGACATGATGATCCCCCAATTGGTTGTGTCTCCAATAATGTAATAAACTGAACCCAGTAAGATATAAGAATAAAATATAAAGGTAAAAAGGGAATAGTAGGAACACAGTATGAAATTAATTAACTGATATTGTAGTCATTGATTATAAATGAGGGGCTGCGGAGAAATTATTCAAGATAATAAAGCAAATATAGACTCAATCACAGTATTATTCAACAGTAAGCACTGGATATGTACAGAACATATCTCATAAGCAAAACCTGGTGAATGTGAAAGAATTTAAAGAAAGTATAGGGACAAAATGATACTAAGGAAATGGCAATGAAGGAATAAACATTTAGGGCACAAGTAATTATAAATTATATCTGACTCGCCCCGTGGAGGCCGTGGGGTACTCGGAGCCGGGCATGTCATCGGGGGATGGGATGTCACGGTGGCATCACCCGGTCCGTGTCCCCGGAGCAGTCAATGAAAAGGAGGGAGTGGAGTTATTTTGTAGGGGTTTAAGAATAATGGTACCTTTACACGCCGCCACAACAGGATGGATACCAACGGCAACTTCACGTGCACGAGCACGGCCAAACGGTTACAAACGGTAATCGCATCTCCTTTACACGCCGCCACAAGGTGCGCTACGCTACGCTACATCTACAGCTAGCTACATCGCCGGGTGTCGCAAGTAGCCGTCTGTAGCTCAGCGTACCTCATTTACACACCGCAATAACAAGCTAATATGGGCGGACCTGGGGCAGGAGGGACAGCACATAGGCGTGCCACAATTGTGGATTACGAGACGTCCGTACGCTGATAGGACAAAGCAATAATACCATGATTGGCCAGCCAGCGCAGGAGGCTGATTAATACATGACGCTCGAGCAATTGCGTAGTGTGACTGGTCAGCTTCTTAAATATGCCGCCCTGTGCAGCGACAACCAATCGCAACGAAGGAGCTTCCTCCAATGATCGCTGAAGGGGCGTGGTATCCCGGAGCCTGGGTCACGCCTTAGCTACATTCCAGCTACATCGCCGGGTGTCCAGAGTTCCCTTCTGTTCCTTCTTTACACGCCGATACAGCTCGCTACAATCGGCGATGTTGCCATATGTTTATGGGCAGTGCACGGATACAGAGGTATCTGTAGCCGGCTGTGTCGTCCCGTCTTCAGACGCCGCTACTACAGGCGATATTGGCGCGACAAGCTACATTTGTAGCCTGTAGCGGGTTGTATGCATCCTGTTGTGGCGGCGTGTAAAGGTACCATAAGAGTTTGTTGTGACAGCACCTGTAGTATGCAGCAAGTGGTGGCCGCTGCTGCAGACCGGGATCTATGGGGATGATGGGATGACAGCTGCAGTCGTATCGCTCCCCACGGGTGGAGCGGGTCTCCAGGGCATCTGGAGTAGGGGATTATTAGGGTGAGGGATAGCCAGCAGGGCTGAGCTTGCTTCTGGAAATGTTCGGAGCATCGAATGGGCAGGTCCTGCTGCAAGCGCTGCGCTCCAGTCTACCACTCCTCAGGTGGTGAAATGTACAGTCTCACACAGTTCTGAGTTCCAACCCGGTTTTACTTCAAGCCTCTTTGAGCATACCACAGATCACAGGACAAGTAAATTTGCGGTCCAGATAGTCCTTGGCAACCAGGATGGCTTGTCCAGTGCACCCCTTTCATGTTCCTTCCCTCTCTCTCTGTGCTGCTTGGTCTCCTCCTTCCCGCATGCCCCTCTGCGCAGAGAGCCCCAATTCAGCATTTCTGGGCCTTCTCGGGCAACCGGCTGAGTCCCCTGGCTCTAATACTGCTGTCTATTCGGGTGGTGTGCCGGGTGGTGGCCACAGCTCCTGGAGATCTCATGGCCACTGATTCTGTAGTTGGGGCTTGGAGTCTCCTCACCACCTTCAGGGCTGGGTCCCTGGTGCTCGCCCTGTCCTCCCTCTTTACTGCAGACTCGGGCGCACGGGTGGATCCCTACCCAAGGGGCATATTTTCACCATGGACTGAGTTATGTGTGTTTTATTTGGTAAATGTGAAAGAGAAGATACATATGGGGATCTATGTTCCCATGTCTGAGGAACTTGGTCCATGATAAGATTAGGTGAGGTCAGAGGAGACACAAAAGAAGGCGGTTGCATTGAGCACCTCATGAATCAGGGTATATAAGGTCAGCCTTTTCTTTCTTTCCATTATAGTGTTCCAGGAGAGTCTGTCTGTCTGGGTTTTGGCCCTCAAGTCTTTATTATTATCTCGAGGGTGATATCCCGTATTAAGGAATCCATCAGAAAGATCCCGAGTTGTTTATAGAAAGTATCATCATCAGAGCAGATCCTTCTGACTCTTAAGAACTGACCTAAGGGATTGAACGTTTAAGTGGAGTAGGATGGGATGATGAAAGTGTCAGAGCATTCATGTGTGTGAGATTGCGGAAGATGTTTATTTCTTGCTATAAACTACAATAAATACCTAGGGGCAGCAGGCTGGAGTGCAGCCATCTACTAATAGTGACTTATGCCTTCCTTTTCCAGCCCAACATGTACCACGGCAACTGCTGGACCCTTAAGGGGGACTTAGGGATATTTGACGATGCAACTATCAATGTAGATTTTTCCGACGGCCTTCTCACTGGAGCATATTCCAAACTCTTTGTCCCCGGCTGGTAACATCAGAAGCGCTCCAAAGGACTTTGCTATATATGTAAGGAATGGCGTGATGTATTCTCAGTATTTCAAAACCGCATATTCTCTCTCTGATGAAGCTGACGTGTTTCTCTGCTTATAAGGGATTGGAAAACGAATATCAATAGGGCTGCGTCCTGTTAGTCCAGGCTATGAGCAATGAAGATGGTGAGCCTCTGCAAATATTCCAGGTCATGGTAAGGCTAGGGTCAGACTTGGCTGCGTTTTTGAGGATGTTTTTGGCAGCCTGCGTTTTTGGGCTGTGTTTTTGCTATTAGGTCTGGAGCAGCCTTTAAAAACGCATGGTACCATTTAGTGCCATGCGTTTTTGCATGCGTTTCCCATAGGGCCCCATGTTACAAAACCGCATGCGTTTTTGAAAATCACCAAACAAGCACCAAAAAACGCAGCATGCAAGGTTTTCTGGTGCTGAGCCAAAAAACACATCCAAAAAACGCATGACACTTTGGCCATGCGTTTTTTGCATTGGGGCCTATGAATGCGTTTTTCCATGCATTTTTCACAAAATACACTTGTGAAAAACGCATGGAAAAACAGCATCCAGGATGCAAGTCTGACCCTAGCCTAAGATAATTTTTATTCTGTTCTTTAGTGCCCAATAAGTCCAGAGGTGAGGTATGTGCATTACACTTTGTATGGTAAGAAATGAACCAGTAGTGTAACTCCTATAACCTTACAAAATCGCAGTATTGGATGTAGTAGATGCCATATCGTGGGAATACAGATGCTGAGAGCCCTACCAGCACTCAGAATGAAGGGTCCTCATTAAATGCGTCAACTCGTTAGAGACAACCTCTTTCAGAATGTAATAGTTTACTTTAGTTTACTTGTCATTGCCCATGCAGTTAAGATTCAATGGGTCCCTATTATGGTGCCAGGTTCTCCTAAAGCTAAGTTTTCCCCCTCCCATGACTATTGGGACTCCTGGAAAAGGGGAGTCCTACACAACTTCACTAGTAACAACTAAGGGTGGGACCTTTCTCTCCAAGGGCCACATAACACTTTCCCTGTCTACATCTTATAAGCCTGTAGTGCAGAATCCTTTCCATTCAGTTCCTTCTTTATATTAAAGGGAATCTCTGCTATCTTTTGCTATGTAAGTTGAAGACTGTATGATGTAAGAGTTCAAAAACAAAAAGCAACTTTGTATTTGTTTGTCAGGGTCTGTGCATTGTTTTCTTAAACTAATAACTTTATTACCCTGTGATTAGCATTGCAGGACTAGAAAGTCACATGCAGATGCAGGCCAGACTGACACACCCCCTGCTGTGATTGACACTGCACAGTCAATGCACAATCACTATAGAGAGCCTGGTGTAGGTTGGGACAGCTATCTTAGGCTAGAGCCACATTAGGATTGTGGCGTGCGCCATGCCGGGTCCGGCAAAGATCATCATTCCAGCAGTATTAGCGCATCGTTACCATAGTGTAATGCTGCACTAACACTGCCATAGAGTAATATGGGTGACGGGACCCAAAGTGCATTCAAACGCCGGCATGAAAGTGCAGGAGTTTGAAATCTTGCGCTATTTTGTAGCGGACAGCTTAACGCCGGAGTTAATAATAAATGAACTTTTAAATACTGCGACTATTCAGCAGTAAAAGTAATGGACTGGACTAGTAAAGCAGCTGCCTGCTGGGTGTGAAGATGCTTATAGCAAGAGAACTGCAAAGGATACAGTAATTATTTTTACATATCCTGAAAGGGCTGCCCGAGCACTATTCAGGGTCCTATTAACATCATACTGGAAATGACCTGCCAGAGTCCCTTTAATGCAAATTATTGTAATTTTACATCACAATTATGGTGAGGGCACATGTGCGGGTATTTGCATATAGCTGAAGGGTGGGAGTCAGTTTTCCTGGAGGGCCCCAGACATCCCAGTCTGAACCTGTATACAAACAGTCTTTGTAATTACAAATCCATTGTGATTTTCTTTTTATTAAAATGAAGTTAATGGAGAAAGAGCAGCAGAAAAACGGAGCAATAATTGACCTGATTGTTATTTTCTGGATGATCTTTCTTCACCAGTAACGCAGCAGTCAATAAGCCTGACATCGGCACAGCTAATAGACAATCACATTCACTTAACTGCAGATACAGAGACTGATCCATTTTAGGTGCAGTTTAAAAAAGAAAATAAAACACAGCACTAAAAATGGATCACATACGAATACTGGACCCAGAAGCAAAAACTGCAACGGGGCCCCCAAGTATTGAAAATCCTTACTAGCATTAGTCTTTTTTTTATAGGTCAAAGGAATTTTGGGGGCCACCTAGGCTCCAGTGCCCGTGTGTGATTGCAACCCCTGCACCTATTGTAGTTACGCCCCTGGCCTTAGTATAGAGCAGCGGCACTCAAGTATATCTGAGCATGCCCAACACTTTCTTCTTAGACATCAATCACTTGTCCATATCTCTGGCACGTGTGCTGTCCGTGCAGCTACATGACAGAAACATGGACACATGTATACACATGTGACTCAATGGTCATTTTTCATTGCAAGTTCACTGTCTCCCTCAAGTGGCCAAAGAATAAAATGCAGCCACAAAATAATTATGACAGCGTTGTCTCCCTCCAGTGGACAAACTATGAACTGCAGTTGTTACTCAATTATCATCATGGAAATATATATACAGCGTATGTATGTGTGTATATATATATATATCCAGAAAAAATTCACTGCAGCACTCAGTTACTACCAAAAATGTACACATGCTAATAAGCAGTTTGTATATGAGGAAAAAATTAAAAACTTACTTTTTTTTCCCAAAAAAATCAATATTCATATCTTTTTATATTTACTGGGGTTCTTGGTACATATATTGTCCAGTATCTGTTTGCTCTTCAACCACTTCACGTTGACCCCAGATCTGATGAGTCCTATGCTGACATCCATGTCCTCCTTGTCCTCCCTATCCCACAACTAAGTGGGTGGACACCATCTCAATCACGGACCAACTGGAGGCGATGCGGGTGCTAAGTGTAGCTGTGGAGCCAGCAACGCCACATATTAGACATATATATATATATTTTACTGTATGAATACATTACCAGCACTTATGAATCTGAAGACATCACAGGCAGGAAACTGGTGAAAGGTCATGCATATTCAGTTACCGGAGCAGAAGAGGTGACAGAGAAGGATTATTCATTTTTTATTGTTTTATAAACTCTCTCTCTATAAGAGAAGCATGTGTCTGTCATTGCTGCACTCAGACTCAGTATGGCAGCATATGGAGCCCATATAGACTTGTATTACTTAGTGACCTCTGCGAGACTCTGAGCTATATTCCATCTTTATTTTTAGATTTTAGAGGAACGTTCTCTATAACATTCACCATTCTCTCTTTACTTAAGGTTCAGTACAGAGGAAAGAGCATGCAGCTGATCAGAGTGAGGAATCCCTGGGGAGAGGTGGAATGGACGGGAGCGTGGAGCGATGAGTATGTATGACATTCATATATAGTAAATCTCACAGGACAATAATGTAAGGTGTGACTGCTATCTGGTGGTGATCTCGAGATATTGCAGGTATAGAAAGTTTTGATTTTGGAACATTTCAAGCAGCTGATGGCTTTTGTATATATGTGTATCTGTCTGGCCCACAAGGGTCTGGTGTACTCAGGTATTGGGCGCTTGGTTGCGGTGGATGTCACAGGTGGTCGGTGCCCGAGCCTGTGCCCTTGTGGTCACAACTAAAATAAGGGGTATTTACAGGAATAGTAGTTTAAAGTTGATTGTCTTGACGCCACCTGTAGATCCTGTGATTGCACCGACGCTGCTGAGGCCTACGGGGTGATGGGCAGCAGCAAGGTGTTGTGGCTCTTTACAGGGAGAACTGGGTCCCCGGGGCTGTAAAGGTGTGATGGTGGAGTAGGGCAGCGCAGTCATTGCGGTGTGGGACTGAAATGGGGCAGCGCAGTCTCTGCTTCGCAGTACAGAACTGCCTCCGTTCACCAGGAAGAAACAGACACTTGTTCACTCTGTACAGGTCCTTTTTTCCGGTAATCTGCAGTCTTACAGGGTATGCCGTTGTTTCAGCTAAGGTAGTGGACCGGGTGGTCCTGGCTGTAGGCAGTGTCCCTCTTAAGCTGCGGTGATGTTGCTTCTCTACAGTTGCTCTGTCCTACCTCCTCGCACGCCTTCCTCCTTGCACTGCCCTGCACGAATCCCGCCTCTTCACCGTTCCTTTTCTACTTCTTACTTTGCCTGCTTTCCCTACTCACTTTATAACCTAGCTTCTCCTCCCACCGGGACCGGTTATCCTTATAACGGCCAGCTGATTGGTCCCCTATCACTAGGTGTGTGTGTGGTGATGGAAGTTCAGGCTTCTATTACCCCCTACCAGGAAAAAGCATACTGCACCTTCTGTTAGGGGTGCAGTACCCTTTTGTAGCACGCTGACTAGTGGGGCGCTACATATCCAATCTATCTTAAGGGTAGGTATCTGAGTATAGTACTGATCCGAAGTATCATACCAACACGTCAGTGTTACCATATAGTACTGATATGAGACATCATACCCACACGTTAGTGTTACCATATAGTACTGACCTGAGGCATCATACCGACACGTCAGTGTTACCATATAGTACTGAGCCGAGACATCATACTGACACGTCAGTGTTATCAAATAGTACTGACCCGAGGCATCATACTTGCATGTCAGTGTTACCATATAGTACTGACCCGAGACATCATACCGACACCTCAGTGTTACCATATAGTACTGACCACAGACATCATACCAACACGTCAGTGTTACCATATAGTACTGACCCGAGACATCATACCGACATGTCAGTGTTACCATATAGTACTGACCCCAGGCATCATACCGACACGTCAGTGTTACCATATAGTACTGACCCCAGACATCATACCGACACGTCAGTGTTACCATATAGTACTGACCCGAAGCATCATACCGACACGTCAGTGTTACCATATAGTACTGACCCGAGGCATCATACCGACACCTCAGTGTTACCATATAGTACTGACCCGAGGCATCATACTGACACGTCATTGTTACCATATAGTACTGACCCCAGTCATCATACCGACACGTCAGTGTTACCATATAGTACTGACCCCAGACATCATACTGACACCTCAGTGTTACCATATAGTACTGACCCGAGGCATCATACCGATACGTCAGTGTTACCATATAGTACTGACCCGAGGCATCATACCGACATGTCAGTGTTACCATATAGTACTGACCAGAGACATCATACCGACACGTCAGTGTTACCATATAGTACTGACCCCAGACATCATACCGACACCTCAGTGTTACCATATAGTACTGACCCGAGGCATCATACCGACACCTCAGTGTTACCATATAGTACTGACCCCAGACATCATACCGACACCTCAGTGTTACCATATAGTACTGACCAGAGACATCATACCGACACATCAGTATTACCATATAGTACTGACCCCAGACATCATACCGACACGTCAGTGTTACCATATAGTACTGACCCCAGACATCATACCGACACGTCAGTGTTACCATATAGTACTGACCCCAGACATCATACCGACACGTCAGTGTTACCATATAGTACTGACCCCAGACATCATACCGACACGTCAGTGTTACCATATAGTACTGACCCCAGACATCATACCGACACGTCAGTGTTACCATATAGTACTGACCTGAGGCATCATACCGACACGTCAGTGTTACCATATAGTACTGACCCGAGGCATCATACCGACACGTCAGTGTTACCATATAGTACTGACCCGAGGCATCATACCGGCATGTCAGTGTTACCATATAGTACTGACCCGAGGCATCATACCGACACGTCAGTGTTACCATATAGTACTAACCCCAGACATCATACCGACACGTCAGTGTTACCATATAGTACTGACCCGAGACATCATAGCGACACCTCAGTGTTACCATATAGTACTGACCCGAGGCATCATACCGACACGTCAGTGTTACCATATAGTACTAACCCCAGACATCATACCGACACGTCAGTGTTACCATATAGTACTAACCCCAGACATCATACCGACACGTCAGTGTTACCATATAGTACTGACCCGAGGCATCATACCGACACGTCATTGTTACTATATTGTGAACATGGTGTATAAAAAAATCCCCAAACCACTGTGGAATTTCAAGTTTTTTGCAATTTCATCTCATTTGGATTTCTTTCCCCATTTTCCAGTGCACTATAAGGTAAAATGAATGACGTTATTGAAAAGCACAACTCGTTCTGCAAAAAACAAGACCTCATATGTCTATATATGACCGAAAAAACAAAAAAATGATGAAAGAAAAGTAAAGGGAAAAACAGAAAATCACTCGTGGTTAAAAGGGTTAATGAGAATCCACCTTTATATACAGAAAACGATTCTTCCTTTACATCGGAGCCGTTCACATGTTGGATGGAGACATATTGAGAGTCAAATATTAAGGAAGAGCATAAAAATGTCAGATATTAAGGGAAAGCGAACAGCAATTGTTCTGTGACCTTAATGATCCAGAATGGATGAAACCCCAATATAGAGGAATGAATTATGGATGTAAACTCCAGTGACTGTTATTGGAAGCACAGCACATCTCTGTGGTGAATGTGAGGGGATTGCTGCAGTGAGGGGGTCTCTGTACAATGTTTAATAAACTCTGCCATTTCTTAGTCCACAGTGCTGTATACCACAGCGGCCACCAGAGGGAGCCCCTGCATTAGGATTTACACTGCTCACATTACTAGTAATGATACATAGAGCCAAGTGTACGGAGCTCCCTCTAGTGGTAGCTGCGCTGTATTTACCAGACAGCTCCATGAGATAACATTGAGAGTAGGTCCCGCCCTCCTCCGACCATGTGACCTCCCCCTCCCATCGTGTAGTACTAGTCAGTCTGCTTCTTGTCATGGGATATAATGGTTAGGGAGACATTGTGTGAGGAGCTGTGAGGCAGAAACTTGTCTCTGGGCAATTAGATCTAGATGATGGTGATGGAGCAGAGGCCCAGCCTGATGGAGAGTACGTCAGTGTGACTATAGTGTAGGGTTCAGTAACATTATGAGGTAAAATTACCTCACAAAAATTAGAAGAAATCCCCCAAAATGTCAGTGATACATGAGAGGATGCTAGTATGAATATAGTGTAGATAGAGTTCAGTGACTTCATGAGGTAAAATTACCTCACAAAAGATGGTCACTGTGAGGACAATCACCAGGATGCGCTCTGTATACATAGAGGCATGGCAGGATTGGTAGTGTAGGGCAGTGACATGGCAACAATGCTCAGAATCACCATTATTTATTAGAAATCCCCCCAAAATACATCAATATTACATGAGTCATAAATAGGAAGGATTGGTTGTGTAGAAAAGTAACATGGTGGCAATGCTCAGAATTGTCAATTAATTATAAGAAATACCCTCAAAAAAATACATCAATAATACATGAGCTGTAATAAATAGGAAGGGATGAGAGATAATGCTGCACAGAGGGCGAAAAAAGTGAAAATGATCAAATTCAAAAGCAAAAAATGTAGAAAATGACGTGAATTAACTGCAATTCAATAATAGAGACCTCATCAAAGAGCGGGAAAATACCTGAGGAAGCGGGCACATTAAATCCAAACAAATCCTCTATAATTACATCAAGGGAAGAAAATAAAATTCTCCAGCAATTGATTCAACCAGACTTCAATAATTATAAATTATGCAATAATTAGAGGGAAAATAGCTAAAAAAAATCTGAAAACTGTCAGAACTAGGATAAATAACATCAAATGTAAGCAAACACGATAAATAGACAATAAAATGCAATAACGGGTGATTAAAACATCACATTTATCTGAAAATGGTCTCATTAGAAACGTCAGCTCAAGACGGAAAAAATAATACATCACACAGCCCCAGATCCCGGAAAAACGAGAACGCTATGGGTCACAGAAAATGGCGACATAAGGGCAATTCTTTATTTTTAAAAACTTATGAATTTTTTCCACCACTTAGATAAAAGTAAAAGTAAGATGTTTAGTATCTTCAAACTGGTACCGACCTGAGGCATCATACCATCATGTCAGTTTTACCATATAGTGAACATACAGACTAAAACCCCCCCAAAACAATCATGTAATTGCACTTTGTTAGCAATTTTACCGCACTTGGAATTTTATTTCCATTTTCCAGTGCACTGTATGGGAAAATAAATGACAAAGCTGAAAGAAACTATATGCCTTTATTTGTGAAAAAAATACCATAACTTTGATTCAAATATTAAATATTTTGCAATTTTAAAACTTTTAATCTTGATACCATTATACCATAGAGTAATGTCACACAAAATAGTTAATACATAACATTTCCCACATTTTTTTTATGTCGCAAAGTTAGGGCCGCTTCACACTCCGGTCCGGTGTGCAGCGCACGCAGTTCCTGCGGTCCTGACCTGTCAGCGGCTGCAGCTGCGTGCGCTGCACACCAAACCGGAGGGCATATTAGCCCCCAGTCCTGTGTGCTGATCCGGTCCGCGGCTGTCTGGGTCATCCCTGACAGCACTGGACCGGATCACGCCGCAGTGTGAAGCGGCCCTTAGGAGGGTTTAAAGTTTATCAGACATTTTTCATTTCTCCAATAAAATTCACAAATCATTTTTTAGGGACCACATCTCGTTTATAGTGACTTTGAGAGGGCCGATGTCACAGAAAAAACCCAAAAGTGTCACCATACTAAAAACTGCACCACTCAGATTGCTGAAAAATACATTAAAGAAGTTTATTGACCCTTTAGGTTTAATGAAACCTTAAAATGTAGCTTTACCCTTATATATTCATTTTTAGAGATAGGAATAGCATGACAAAATGAACTTCAAAATTTGTTATCCAGTTTCTTCTGAGTGCTGATACCCCACATGTAGTCAGAAACATCCAGACAAATGGCTGGACTCGGGAAAGAGCAATATGTGAATTTTATAACACAAATTTGGCTGAAATAGATTGCCAACAGCAGAAATCCCCCACAAGTGACCCCATTCTGGAAACCAGACCCCTCAAGGATTTCATTCAGGGTTATAGGTAGCATTTTGACCCCACAGGTACTTCACAGAATTTGATAACATTTGGTCATAATTGAACATTTTAATTAAATTTTTCAAAAAAGTGTTGCTTTAGCTTTTGTAAAAGGGAACACCAAAAAGTGGACTCCACAATCTGTTAGTCACTTTCTTATGAACACAGTAATGATGCCAGATATGTGGTCACAAAGTTCTGTTTAAACAAATGAGAGGACTCAGAAGGAAAGGAGTAGCATTAGACTTCTGAAACACAAATTTGTCTGTATTTAGAATAGATTATCATGTTATCAAAGCTTGTGTGGTTCAAGAACAGAAAAACCCCATAAATCTCTCTTTTGTAAATTGGCGCATTAGATTGGAATACCAGGGGAAAGTCACACTTGGCAAGCCGATATGCATCTCGTGAAATCAACGATCTAGGAGAAAGACAAGTGCAGAAATAGGGTCTTATCCGATGTAACAGGGATATGTGATGGTGTCAAGATCATTCACCTTACCAGGTTATGTGAGACACAGACTATCCAAACGCTGCAGCGAGCCACTCCAGTAGTATAGTAACATAGTAACAGAGTTTTTAAGCTTGAAGGAAGACTTTAAGTCCATCTAGTTCAACCCATAGCCGAACATGTTGATCCAGAGGAAGGCAAAAAAAAACAACTCATGTGGCAACACTAGGCTCCACATTGGGGAAAAAAATTCCTTCCTGACTCCAGATATGGCAATCAGACTAATTCCCTGGATCAACGCCCTATCAAAGAATCTAGTATATATAACTGGTAATATTATTGTTTTCCAAAAAGGCATCCAGGCCCTTCTTAAATGTTAGTAGTGACTCACTCATTACACCATCATGTGGCATAGAGTTCCATAGTCTCACTGCTCTTATACAGTAAAGAATCCACGTCTGTGATTATGATTAAACCTTCTTTCCTCCAGACGTAGAGGAGCCACATATGAAAGGATGAAAGGGTGGATACAGGATCGTGCTGCCATCAGAAATCAATATCTCAGTAAATCCCTGTTGTCATGTTTTCAAAGATTTTATTGTTCTCAACACGTTTCATGGGCCGACTGCCCACTTCTTCAGGAGATAAAATCA
This sequence comes from Allobates femoralis, assembly GCA_033576535.1. Taxonomy (NCBI): domain Eukaryota; kingdom Metazoa; phylum Chordata; class Amphibia; order Anura; family Aromobatidae; genus Allobates; species Allobates femoralis. The sequence goes on along the minus strand of JARQOC010000001.1, from coordinate 604,006,946 downwards.
TATTACAGACACTAAAAATATCCGCCCCTAAATAGATGGCTGGATATGTACGCCTCATATCCGTCCATCTATATAGGAGCCTTTTAAACATGTCTTGTGAAATTAAGTGAGTCTCCTGTAAACAAATTATATCACAATTAGATAAAGTGACTTCCACAGGCAAGATCTTTAAAAAGGTGAATTTTGCCTCTGCACATTCATGGAGAAGATTTTAATACCCATGAAGAATCAATATAGCACTTTTAATCAAAGGGGTCAATAACCACCCTCTCGCACAACCCCATATATAAAAAAATAGCTGGCATGCACCTGTACATAATGACCTGTGGATACGAAAGAAAGAATACAACAAAGGGACACATACATAACACCGTTAATCTGCTGAATTTGTGCCTTAGCACTGCTGGTAGTAATCCTTCAGGATAAACGCTACCTGGGGAATTACAAATGATTTGCAACCAGAAATCTCAAATGACTAGTATAACTTCCTACAAACTCCTTCCAGAGCCAAATGCTCCATAACATTCCAATGATCCGGTATCAATCAAGCAGTGTCCCATTCAATAGGGATTTTCTTTTGTTGCTGTGCAGGAGAGAAGGGAGAAATAATTCCAGATGGCAAGATCTTCCACTTATTCAGTAGATCCTCTGTTTGCAAAGGAGAGTTTCAGACCACATTTCCCCTTTCTTATTTATCAACAGCTTGATAGGAAATCACCATCTATAAGAGATCCCTGAGTGTCTAAAAATCTTTGTATAAGGGGCAATCTTTTTGCTTATAACAAGTATGGTCTTGTTAACAAAAACGGTTGTCCCGCAATTGCGTTTATTGTAGCAGGATAAATAAACTATACTGGAGTGAAGGGCAAAATGTTCAAAATGTGGAGAAATTTAGACATTTGTGGAAAACCTGATTTTATTCCAAAGATGAAAGAACACAAGCAGAGCTATAAGGGCAGGTTTATCTTTCACATGGACTGGTCATACAACATCTCTTAACCTCCTTCAATCCCTATATGAGTGACCAATGTGACAATTGACATAGTACATAATAACAGTCTCCTTCCAGCCAAGGCAGGATCCGCTATGTGCACAAAACAACCAATCCGTTACAGGATTATAAAAGAATTATCTGGTACAGGATGCTCAGAAAGAACCATGCAGCAAAGCCCAGAGTGTGAATACAGAACAGTCTCATTGTTAGTGATCCTCCAATAAACGTATTCTGCCCTAATAACCAATATAATTATTATATAAGGAATATAATTAAATGGTGCTCTGACGGTCTCGAAGAATGCCTTCTGTGCCGTCGAGTCAAATAGGAGGCACTCAACAATTTTCTCCGGTACTGGAGGTATATGAGTACTCCTTGAGACTTCCTAGAGGACAAAGTTGTTAAAGGTAGCAATCTGTATGAGGTAGATTGCTACAAGGCCCTGGTTTTACACTTCACTAGATTTGGTTGAAGAACCTCGCCCGACAAGTCAGTGCCTCCCATGAACTTATAAAACATATCATTTAATAAATAATAAATGCTACTACTCAAATATAGATGTGTAAGACTGACAAATGTAGACATCCCACATCAAAGAACACATAATAGGCTAAAAACAAAGAGCGTCCGCCTGACCTATTAAAAAAATTACAATAGGCACATCAGTGGATGTAATAGGTTAGCGAGTGTATTCCGAAAATCCCTATCTAGTAGGCAGGTAGCACATTCAGTGTAAAAAACAAAACAGGTAACCAGCCCCATAATATTAATAAAGGGGAATAGGGAGGGGTGTTGCTTCACTGAATTCGCCTGGAGCTGCTTGGTGCAGGGAAGTACGTCTGTAGTCCGGTCACTGATATAGAATAAGGAGTTTCCAGCACCCGACCAATCTGCAATTTTTGTTTTATTGGTGCATCATAATAAAATTACAAATCTGGGAGACGCAGCCCCCTCCAAAAAGGCTGTATGCGTTTCGGACAAGAGTCCTTTTTCAACAGCATAAAATCTGAATCACACTAAACCTCCTTAAATGGAGATTTTCACATCCAAGTTAATGCACACCAGTGATACTAATAAACAATAATGATGTAGGCTGAATACACACCTGCCATGCACACATAGTTACTAAGCTGCCAAGACTGGCAAATAACAGATAGCAATAGCTTTAGGAATGTTTCATTGAGCAGTATTATAACATATTGAAATATACCTATATATAATATGAAAACCCTGCTATTATAACAGTATTGCTCAGAGTGTGTTACAATTATAGGCTTCTCACTTATACTGTGGAATTAAAACAATCCATGGGGCCTTTATGTGTTTTATCCAAACATTTCATTCTAATTAATACAACCTTAATAAAACACCTAATAAAAATAGGACAAATCTGTGCGAAGGTTTAACCCCTCTGGATGCCTTGTATTAAGAAAAAATATCCACTTAGCCTCCCGCAATAGGACTTCTCTACCTCTGTCCCCGTCTCGCAGTGAGCCCAATACTCGTTCAATACCTTTGACTAACAGGCCACTCATGTCACCATTGTGCATATCCAAAAAATGACGTGAAAAGCTGGACATGCCACGTCTATTAGCTCTTGATTCCGGGTTAGTTTCTGATATATGTTCCAATATACGCTTTTTGACCGGTCTCGTGGTGCATCCTATATAATACTTCACACAGATATTGCATTAGACCATATACACTACTTGGGTGGTATTGCAGTTTATGTAGGCATGAATGTAATTTTTGCTGAGTAATTCTGTTGTATATCTTAGTGACATCCATGTACTTACATAATCCACACCTGGCGCCTCCACAGCGAAAATTCCCCTTAGTGCTCAACCAAGTTGGATGTTTTTGATCACCTACAAAATCAGATGGTGATAATATATTGGCCAAAGTGAGACATCTTTTGGGGACGCAGCGAAAGCCCTGTTTAATAATCTGTTGTAACACCAGGTCTTGGTATAAAATGGGGATATTCCTCCATAAAGCCTTTGTGATGTTATTATAATCTGCACTGTAGCCAGTAGAGAAAGTGGGGAGATGAATATACCCCCCACCTCCTCCCCTGGACACACTTTTCCCATCTGGAATAACACAGAAAGAGTGTGGTTTATCCTGCAACAGGGATTCCCTGGAGACAGCATTTGCTTTGCCTAATGCCCTATTTAGACAATGTTTATCGTAACCACGATTAAGTAGCTGTGTGTAGATGTTGCTGGACACTTCTTTATAAGACTCCTCACTAGAGCAAGACCTTCTTGCCCTCACAAACTCGCCATATGGAAGATTATTTACAACATGCTTGGAGTGGCAACTGCCTGCATGTAAGACTGCGTTCCCACTCATTGGTTTGCATTACAGGGTACTATGTATTAACCCTGTGTGTTCATCCCCTGTTAGTTCTACATCAAAATATGCCACTCTCTGTCCATGTATTTCATGAGTGAACCTAATATTGTAAGAATTTGTGTTAATGTAGTGGAGGAATGAGTTAAACGTGGCAGACATGGGGGGAGGTACGTTGTCATCTGATGACCAAATAATGATGACATCATCTATATACCTCCCCCACCATTTTATACAGTCCAAACATGGATTACACATGTTGTGAATGTATTTGCTCTCCCAATACATCATATAGATGTTTGCTAATGAGGGGAGAACCCCGCCCCCATAGGACATCCGCAACATTGTAGGTAATACCTTTCTTCAAATCTTCAAATTTGAAAAAATTTGTTGTTAAAAGGTGTTTTACACTCATGAGTATGAAACAGGACATGTCAGAAGAAAACAAGGATGTGGCATTCAGATAATGACTTAACGCTTCCAATGCGAGCTCGTGAGGTATGCAAGAATACAATGAAATTGTGAAACCAGCCCATAGGGAACACAATGTGCAAAACAGCAAATACTAATGATTTCACACTGCAGTTTTTCCCTGATCAGGGTTCATCAGGTTTTGAGTGCCAAGACCAGGAGTGAAACTTGCAGAGATAAAATATAATTAAAAGATTGACACCTGTTCCAGGTTTTTGAGGCACACAAGGTGGAGAGCCATCTCTCTCAATCCACACAAGGGAGAGAGCTGTCTCTTTCAATCCACACAAGGGGGAGAGCTGTCTCTCAATCCACATGAGGCGGAGAGCTGTCTCTCAATCAACACGAAGTGGAGAGCTGTCTCTCAATCAACACGAAGTGGAGAGCTGTCTCTCAATCCACACGAGGTGGAGAGCTGTCTCTCAATTCATATGAGGTGGAGAGCTGTCTCTCTCAATACACAAGGTGGAGAACTGTCTCTCAATTCCCACGAGATGGAGAGCTGTCTATCGCAATCCACATAAGGTGTAGAGCTGTCTGTCTTAATGGGGTCCGGCATTCTCTTTCCCTGATCAGAGTTTTAGGTGTATATAAGACGTACCTCCATCCTTCCAACACTGCAGCTCGGTTTCTATACGTCCTGAACGGATAGGCCTGGACGTGAGCTCTCAACCTCTCAAAGAACTGTCTACGCTGCTTTCTCAATTCACACAAAGTGGAGAGCTATCTCTCTCAATCCACACAAAGTGGAGAGCTGTCTCTCAATCCACATGAGGTGGAGATCTGTCTCAATACACATGAGGTGGAGAACTGTCTCTCAAAAGAGCTGTCTCTCAATCCACACAAGATGGAGAGCTTTCTCTCTCAATCCACACGATGAGGAGAGCTGTCTATCGCAATCCACATGAGGTGGAGAGCTGTCTGTCTTAATGGGGTCCGGCATTCTCTTTCCCTGATCAGAGTTTTAGGTGTATATAAGGCTGTTACGTACCTCTATCCTTCCAAAACTGCAGCTCGGTTTCTATTCCTCCTGAACGGATAGGCCTGGATGTTAGCTCTCAACCTCTCAAAGAACAGTCTACGTAGTTAGTTATACACCAGGTAAATACAATAAATTAACTATTTATGGAAAATGACAGTTGCTCTCTGATATAAATGTTACATGCTGTAAGTCCGTACAGTGACACATTATATTACTAGCCTTATGACCTGACTTGACATGGTGACTTTCTGTCCGGTTGAAAATATCAAGTCAATAAATGAGAAAAAAATTAAATAAAGGCAACAAATGGCAAAAACTTGCGAAATCGCAGAGATGCTGTATCCAACTGGGGAAATCGCAGAAATGCTACTCTCGAACTTGGGAAATCATAGAGATGGTGTATCAAACTTGGGAAATCGCAGAAATGCTTCTCTCGAACTTGGGAAATCGCAGAGATGTTTCTCTCTAACCGTTGTCACTACAGCGACAGTTTGTCACCAAACAAACACCAGCATTCTAAAGGGGAGGGGTTTCCAGCAGCCAATCAGAATAGAGTATTTTATTTCAATTGTAAACAACACAAGACGAATAAAGAAAAGTTCAAATTCCTATTTTTACATCTTTTTGCCATCATTGTATTTGAATATTTAACATAGGATGGATATTTTTTCTAATCCAGATAATTTCTAATTAACTTTACCGCACCTCAACCTCCAGGGTCAATTACTGCCCGTACTGCCCAGGTATTATACACACTGGTACATCCACTTCATTTAAAACCTAACGTTCCCAATTTGGGAACATGTCAAAAATAACTTTTTTTTCCAAGTTATCTTAAATGACAATACTGATATTTCAATAACTATAGGTATGCAGTTTGTGCAGTCAGTAATAAAAACTGAATCAATATAATTTGTGATTTGTGAGCCCAATTTTTTTAATTTCATGTAAAATTCCAGTTATGTTGTTGAATATGTATCTACCAAATGTTCTAATTTTGAAGATTTATTTTAATGCTTTCTGGTAACATCCATTAAAAAAAATTCAGCTAATTATAGCAATATTTCTTGATATATTTTCCATCCATGAAAGCAAATGTAACTGTAAAGCGATGCATGACATCTTTACACACGGTTTATATACCAGGCAGGAAACACGCACTGACACATTTTTGGATAGAACCGTGCAGCAACCAGACGTCTGTCGCCAATATACAAGCCAAAATGAGAAAGACGCCAAAATAAAAGCCACGTTTGCAAACAGATCTGAATCTGTCCATATCCACCATTTTTTACTTCTTACTGCACCAATAGGACTGGGCAGATAAAGAGTATTCACAGTGGCGTAACTTGAAGCTCATGGGTCTTGATGCAAAAGCTCTAACGGGCCTCCAATTGCAAGTTTTTAATATCCTTAGTCTTCATCTATAGGCCAAAGGGACCTTTGGGGCCCTCTTAGCCTCAGGGCCCAGGTGCGATTGTACTCTTGTACACGTGTTGTAGTTAAACCCCCGGGTACACGGATTCTGTGAGATGCCCATCCATGACCCTGACCAGGGTATTTACATCCAGAGTTAAGACAGAGAACTAAAACCCAACTATGATCATAGAGGGCCATACGTATTACATAACTGGTTCAGCTAACCGCTTTCTATTCCGATTTCCCAATACACATGCATGTTCATGGTCATTTTAATACTCCAGAATGTCAAGTTATTTCAATCCTTTCTTGCAGTGAGGAATCATTCAATTTGGGGCAATAAGGAATCTTCACAATTATTTTTTTGTTTGTTTCAAAAGTGTCATGGAAGAGCCCTGACTTAATCCTTATATCAGACATTTATGACCAAATTCCTTTGGCAGCTACATTGACATGCAAAATGTTTGGCACCCCTGGTCAAAATTACTGTTATTGTGAACAATTAAGCAAATTGAATATGAATTGATCTAGGTACTAAACATGCAAGGTGCCCAAACTTTTGTATTGGAATATCTTCCTTTTTGTAATTTTTAAGGTGAAGATTTTTTTCATCTTATTGCCTAAAATACAAAGGAAATCTGTCATCTTTAACTTTCTGCCTTTTAGAGATCATTCCATCTTCATTCTGCTTAGATGTTAAATTTTGACCAAATGTAATAATAAACTGGCCGCGCACATCTATATTTTCATATCATATAAAGATTTTCTTCTGAATCCGGCAATGTTGTTTTTACTTCCCTGCACCACTTTGTTCCTGAGATATACAGGTACATCGCAATAAATTAGAATATCATCAAAAAGCTAATTTATTTTAGTAATTCAATACAAAAATTGAAATTCATATATTATATAGAGTCATTACACACAGAGGGATCTATTTCATGTGTTTATTTCTATTAATGTTGATGAATATGGCTTATAGCCAATGAAAACCCAAAAGGTCATTATCTCAGAAAATTCAAGTAGGGAAAATGAACTGCCATGTTCTATGAAAAATCAAAGGGTGAACATAATATTGATTAATTGGTCAAGGTGTTTAAAGGCTCCCTGAATCGCCCTTAAACATAGCAATATGATTATTATATGTTGTAATAAATCGCACCTCTTGATTGGCGTTTGGAGATTCGGGGGCAGATCTTCTGGCCGTCATTTTGGGGACATCTGATATACACTTCCACAAGACTGGATCTGTAGAAATGACCCCCCAATGTTATTTCTCAGATATATCTTTCCAGCTATTATTATATGTTGTAATAGATCGCACCTCTTGATTGGCGTTTGGAGATTTGGGGGCACTAGGATATAGTAAAGTTTCTCTAGTCACCTTCCCTGCCTTTTGGTAACCCCTTCGGATTTTACGATATCCTCTTTCCAGGAATCTATGACAGTTTCTCTGCTTGCTTCTTAAAAGTCTCATTTGACTAACAAATTCTTTTAGTATGTAGAAATTGGGCAATAGGGATGCTTTTAATAGTGGAGGGCAGATGAGAAGAGTCTGCATGTAATAAAGAGTTGGTCGCTGTTGGTTTCCAGAAAACCTCAGCTGAAATTCGATCATTCATTGTAATTTTGATCTTCAGATCTAAAAAATCAAGTTCTAAACCCGTCTTGTATGTCAGATAGATATTAAGAATTTAATTGACAGATAGAACCAGAATGATATTAATATCTATGTACTCCCCTCCCACAGGAACCAGATGTCGTCAATGTACCTCATCCATTTCTGGACTCTATGAACATCAACATCTGGTTCAGTGAGAAAGATTTTGCGCTCCCAGGCTCCTATTAACAGATTTGCATATGCCAAAGTACAGGCTAATCAAAATAGTTTATGTTTATGCACGTATTTCCAAGCGAATATCCCCCTGCACAGATACCCGGTGCTGTGCACCCATAATCAAACCATAGTAAACATCTAGTACCACACTAGTGGGTTAAATTGTTACTGTCACCCCAAACACATGTTTCACGTTAGCTTTATCAGAGGAGAAGGTCTTTTTTTTTCTTTTTTTTTCTGTTTATTAGTGGGGAGTAAAGTAACTGCTGCTACTGATCTACAGTGGAGGGGTCGGTCTCAGGAGAAGATCATCGTTTTGGCTCATGCAGGGGTCTTCACCAGTCCATGATGAGTGACTAATGGCTGAGCAGCGGCTCCACCCTAAAACCCTGCGGCAATAGTTTTAAATCTTCCTCCATATATAAGGTCTTGACATCGCTGGACCTGAAGGCCCCCCCTCTGAAGAAGCTAATGCGAAACGTGCGTTAGGGGTTTTCAAATGCATGACATCCATGATGCAAAAAATTATGATTTTGGAGTACTAAAGTGTCTCCCAATGAAGATGAAAGAAGAAACTAAGCACTGATTGCTCACTGAAAAGCTGATGAAGCTGAAGAATATCGCACAGCGCCTCATTATAGGCACTGCACTCTAAAAACACAGTTAAGATTTCTACAGTGAAATTACTGTGATTTAGGATGCAATAATCCAACACGTGTAATACAGAAGCACTGAATGAGCCATAGAGTAATTACTTACATTGCGGTTTCCTGGTGAGATTCTTCCAGCTGGCGCTGTAATTCTTGAACTTTATTGTTTAGAACTTGGAAAAATATTGATAATATTTTTTTTTTAGTAAGAATAACTCATCCTACAAAAAACACGAGTTGTGGCAGTATTATAGTGATGTGTGTTACCTCTTCAGTAGATTTGTACTGGTTCATTGTCACTGTCATCTCTTTTATGATGTATTGGGTTAGGCAGTGCTATATTGTGATTTACAGACACCGTTCTCTAGACACCAAAGCACAAAAAGAGCAGGGATTTATACTGTTAAAAGACAAATTATAGTTATAATTATAGACAAATTATCAATTCCCCCAAAGCTATATATCATTCTGCTCAACTCCTCCTGATCTGTATGATGTCCACATGGCAGATCTGACAGGTTCACTTTAAATTTACAATTAACACCAAGAAAGTTTCCATCGGGTTTTACCCCTGGTGCAGTATGCTTCTAGAACAAGTATATATTTGAACGTATAATATACATGTAGATGTCGATCATAGCAATTTCTCCTCTTGACGTGCCTCCTGCTCTGCCTCCCTGCTCTTCTCCAGGATAATCTTCAGTCTTTCTGACTTCTCTAATGCCTCCGCTTTCTCTTTCTGCAGATTACACAGAAAAGTGCTCGTTAAGAATATCTTCCATTTACTCTAATATTACAGCTAAGGTTCCTGAACTTGGACAAGTAACTTCCAAAGGGCCACATGAAAGACCGTGACTATTGTGCAGGATCAAATGTAATTCTGTTCATTATTGTTATATTTTTATATTAATTTCCATCACTTAGGTCAGTTGACTGCGGCTACTGCTCATACATGTGTAATACAGGAGCACTGAATGAGCCATAGAGCAATTACTTACATTGCAGTTTCGTTGTGAGAGACTTTCAGCTGGCGCTGTAATTCTTGAATTTTATTGTTTAGAATCTAGCAAATATTGATAAAATGTATTTTTTAGAAAGAAGGACTCTTCCTACAAAGAACATGAGTTCTAGCAGCATTACTGTGATGTTCGTTACTCCAGAAATCTTCTATCACCTGATAGAATAGTGAAATTGATTTGCTTGGGTAGTTTCCCATCTAGGCGACCTGCATACATGGAAAGAGCAAAGAGAGTTGCGATTCTCAATCTGCTGCAGTGAGGATGAAGGTAAAAACAGCCAGTGTTTGATAAATGGTTATAAATATTGCAGATTAGAGGAGGCTTCCTAGTATTTGCACCTCTGTGAAATCCACAGACAAATATTCCATCTTTCAAATCTCATGTCAGATGAGTAAGAAATTGTCCAAGTCAACAAATACAACGTGGGTCATTGTTTGAAGACATTCCAAATCCAGTAATTCACCATCAATATCTCTTTCCATAGGTTGTAGGTCGTCATTATTTTCAGTTTTGATGAAATTAGTGGAAGTTGAAACAGGTTCAGGGGTCACAGAGGGCGTTCCTTAAAAAGTTTTATTAAGTGCTTGATTGATGTAACAGAAGGCCAGTATGTACTCTTCTATGGAAATAATTCTTGTTAGGCTGTGAGCGGTATCTTCAATGTACTTATCCATGTGAGCGTCAGTATTTAAAGCTTTTTTACAATATTGGACAGCAGGCCTTCAGCAGGAATACTGCAGTCATATTAGCTATGCTTTTATCAAAAAGACAGACCGGACCTGAGTTTCTGTATCAGGCTCTGAAATCTATGTAAGAGCACAGCTCCTGACGACAAGATGTGCAAACAATCTGAAAGTGACTGTCTTTACAGAGGCCAACCAGGATTTTTTGCATAGATCGGCATAGGTATAGGACTTAGGGCTCCCATCTCGTCCTATATAATAATCCATTGCTTGAAGTGCTCCCTCACAGGCTTGTGTTTCAGACACAGCTCTTACAATTTGCTCATGCTATGGACACAGTTCTTACAAATTGCACATGCTATTGGTAACTATGGACACAGCTCTTACAATTTGCTCATGCTATGGACACAGTTCTTACAAATTGCACATGCTATTGGTAACTATGGACACAGCTCTTACAATTTGCTCATGCTATTGATTTATGTGCCTTTATGTGTATACTTGTCTTGTGCTCTTTCCACACAGGCTATTTCTCTCTACCCACAACCCAATATAGATGAGGCGTTTATTCTCACCTCATAACTTATTTGTAATATAGGGAAAAGGGGTTGTTCTGTACAAGCCTGTAAACTAGACAGCACATGTTTTGCACTTGGCTCTGTTTACATGAATTTTACCTTGCTTTTTGCACATACAGTTAGGGCCAGAAATATTTGGACAGTGACACAATTTTCGCGAGTTGGGCTCTGCATCCCACCACATTGGATTTGAAATGAAACCTCTACAACAGAATTCAAGTGCAGATTGTAACGTTTAATTTGAAGGGTTGAACAAAAATATCTGATAGAAAATGTAGGAATTGTACACATTTCTTTACAAACACTCCACATTTTAGGAGGTCAAAAGTAATTGGACAAATAAACATAACCCAAACAAAATATTTTTATTTTCAATATTTTGTTGCAAATCCTTTGGAGGCAATCACTGCCTTAAGTCTGGAACATGGACATCACCAAACGCTGGGTTTCCTCCTTCTTAATGCTTTGCCAGGCCTTTACAGCCGCAGCCTTCAGGTCTTGCTTGTTTGTGGGTCTTTCCGTCTTAAGTCTGGATTTGAGCAAGTGAAATGCATGCTCAATTGGGTTAAGATCTGGTGATTGACTTGGCCATTGCAGAATGTTCCACTTTTTTGCACTCATGAACTCCTGGGTAGCTTTGGCTGTATGCTTGGGGTCATTGTCCATCTGTACTATGAAGCGCCGTCCAATCAACTTTGCAGCATTTGGCTGAATATGGGCTGAAAGTATATCCCGGTACACTTCAGAATTCATCCGGCTACTCTTGTCTGCTGTTATGTCATCAATAAACACAAGTGACCCAGTGCCATTGAAAGCCATGCATGCCCATGCCATCACGTTGCCTCCACCATGTTTTACAGAGGATGTGGTGTGCCTTGGATCATGTGCCGTTCCCTTTCTTCTCCAAACTTTTTTCTTCCCATCATTCTGGTACAGGTTGATCTTTGTCTCATCTGTCCATAGAATACTTTTCCAGAACTGAGCTGGCTTCTTGAGGTGTTTTTCAGCATATTTAACTCTGGCCTGTCTATTTTTGGAATTGATGAATGGTTTGCATCTAGATGTGAACCCTTTCTATTTACTGTCATGGAGTCTTCTCTTTACTGTTGACTTAGAGACAGATACACCTACTTCACTGAGAGTGTTCTGGACTTCAGTTGATGTTGTGAACGGGTTCTTCTTCACCAAATAAAGTATGCGGCGATCATCCACCACTGTTGTCATCCGTGGGCGCCCAGGCCTTTTACAGTTCCCAAGCTCACCAGTCAATTCTTTTTTTCTCAGAATGTACCCAACTGTTGATTTTGCTACTCCAAGCATGTCTGCTATCTCTCTGATGGATTTTTTCTTTTTTTTCAGCCTCAGGATGTTCTGCTTCACCTCAATTGAGAGTTCCTTTGACTGCATGTTGTCTGGTCACAGCAACAGCTTCCAAATGCAAAACCACACACCTGGGAATCCACCCCTGACCTTTTAACTACTTCATTTATTACAGGTTAACAAGGGAGACGCCTTCAGAGTTAAGTGCAGCCCTTAGAGTCCATTGTCCAATTACTTTTGGTCCCTAGAAAAAGAGGAGGCTATGCATTACAGAGCTATGATTCCTAAACCCTTTCTCCGATTTGGATGTGGAAACTCTCATATTGCAGCTGGGAGTGTGCACTTTCAGCCCATATTATATATATAATTGTATTTCTGAACATGTTTTTGTAAACAGCTAAAATAACAAAACTTGTGTCACTGTCCAAATATTTCTGGCCCTAACTGTAAGTATTGTATAGGCTGATTGATACATATATCTGTGTCAATTTTTCCTGGCAAATTTAGTCATGAAGGATCTCATTCCTTCTATGTATGCAGGTTTAATTGGTTTTAAGGAGTTTTTTGTAGCCTTTGTATACACAGTTTTTTGTCACCAATAAAAAATTGTTGAATTTGATATTTGGCTTGATCCCAATCCTTTACACACGCTTCCTTTTTCTTTTCCTTCTTGAGTGTTTCAGGCATTCATTCCTTATCAAATTATTTTTATTTGAATAATTTAAAAAAAGGTGGGGAGGGGGAGGGAAGGACTTAGGGAAGGGGAGGGGTACATAAAAGAAAAGGAAGGGGAAGGGGTAAGGGAGGGGACACACATTATATACAATACAATATTGTGGTAAAAGTAATGTTACAATTGTACAAGTTATCTAGTAGAATAAAATTAGGAGTTAACAGTAAAATGTACATTCAGAGTAAACATCAATCGGACAGATTATAAACAAAACAATTGAAGAATTGAGTGATGACTATTCAGAAATAAGAGGGATGAGAAAGTGATGATGTAATAGTTCCGAGGTAAGAAGGCGAGAAGGCCTGTGTATATTTATTTTCGAGCTTACCAATACTTTTGAAGGGTCGTAAGGTCATGGTTATGATTTAAAATTATTGAGCTGGGGGAAATTTAAGACAAGAGAGAGGGGCAGTAAACTTTCAACCAAGGTTCCCACTGGAGCAAGAATTTTGACCAGTTGTTCGCTCTAGTTGCGAATGAATATTCATGAGAGCAATGATCAGTGACTCTTTCAATGAGATTTGTTATTGATGGGGGATCTTGTTGCTTCCACATTGCAGCCAGTAGGGTCCTAGCAGTCAAAATTACATGTGAGATCAGAAGTCTATAATGAGGGAGAATGTCCTCAGTACCGATCAATAAAAGGGCTAGCTGTGGAGTGAAAGTGATGTGGGTTCTTGTGATTTTTCTTAGTATTGTTGCAACTTCTTTCCAGAATTGATGGATTCGAGGGCAAAACCAGAAAATGTGGGATAATGATCCATTTGCACCACATCCTCTCCAGCAAAGCGGGGATTGGTCGGGATAGATGCGGTTAACAGCTAGAGGGGTATAGTACCACCTTGATACAGTTTTGTAGTGACTTTCATGTAAAGTGGCTGATTTGGAGCAGGAGTAAGCAGTTTTTAAAGATTTGGGGAATTCTTCCAGATTGATTTTAATGCTTAGTTCCCCTTCCCATGCTTTAAGGAAGGGGAGGGCGGGAAGATCCAAATCGTCGTTCAGGATTTTATAAAGTCGGTTTGTTGTCCATATTGAATCTTTTTGAGGTAGCCTGATTAATTCCGTAATTAATGAGGGAAGCTTAAAGTCAGGTCGGTGGGTCTGGAAGTAGTTATTCATGATTCTCCAGTGGGTCCTATCTTCTCTGGTTAAGGGGAACTCATTTTGCATGTCTTGAAAGGATTTTAGTTGACCATCCTGTAGTAAATCCTGAACGTGGGTTATCTCCTTTGATTTCCAATGAGTTAAATCCAAAGTGGGGATTAGAGTTTCTAGTGTCTCCAGAGGTGTGTTTTTAAGTAAAATTTTTGTGGAGTATTTATTTGCTTTAATAGTTAGTTGTTTCCAGGCCTGTATTGTTACCTTAATAGTTGGTTGGGAGGAAGTTTTCTTAAGAGGGTCAATTAAATGGGCTATAAGAAGAGATTTCAAGTGTTTATGTGCGAATGAGTCTTCAATAGTGATCCAGGGCATGTCAGGGGAATCAAGAAGCCAATTCTGTGAAACTTTAATTAGTGAAGCCAAATAGTAATTAAAAAGATTAGGTACTCCCAATCCAGCAGATAATTTATAGCGTTGTAATGATGATGACGCCACTCTCGAGCTTTTCCAGCGCCAAATAAAGGCACGGAGTTGAGTTTGGAATTTTGAGAACCATTTCCTTGGAATGAAGAAGGGAATTGATCTAATTATATATAGAAATCTTGGGAAAAGGAGCATTTTAAAGGCCTCTATTCTACTTAGCTATGTCAATTCAATTTTAGAGAGACGTTGGTATTCTTGGCAAAAGGAGCTATAGAGGGATGATAGGTTTGATTGAACCATATTCAATGGCTTTGTTAATGTTATTCCCAAGTAAGTGATGTCTTTATCCTTCCAGGAGAAGTCGAACTCTTCTTTGAGATATTTTAGGAGTGTTTCGTCAATGTTAAAATCCAAGACTTGGGATTTACATGTGTTGATTTTGTAAAGTGAGACTTGGGAGTATCTCCTGAGTTCGATATCAAGGTGCCTCAGGGATTTTAACGGATTCGTAATAGATAAAAGTATGTCGTCCGCAAATAATGAGATCTTATGTTGGTTTTGATTAATTGGGATCCCCTTGATGTTCACGTTGTTTCTTATACTTGAGGCCAGAGGTTCTATAAATAAGGCGAAGAGAAGCGGGGAGAGAGGACAGCCTTGTCTTGTCCCGTTTGAAAGGTGGAATTTAGGGGAGAGAGTGGTATTAGAGTAGACCCTGGCTGAAGGAGTTTTATACATTGATTCGATAGTTCTGAGTATATTGCCTTCGAGACCAAACTTTTCAAGTGTTTTAAATAAAAATTGCCAATGTACCCTATCAAATGCCTTCTCGGCATCTAATGCCAAGAAGGCAGATGGTTGACCAGTCAGTTCAATAATAGAAATTAAATCAAGAGCGCGTCTTGTGGCATCAGTAGTGGTACGACCTGGTATAAAGCCGGCTTGGTCTGGATGTATCAGTTTTTTAACATACTGTCTTAATCGGTTAGCGGCAAGTTTGGCTAGGATTTTTGTATCAGTGTTTAGTAATGATATTGGCCTATAGTTCTTAACATCCGAAGGGTCTCCTTTTCCCTTGTGAATTACTGTTATTGTTGCCTCCAACATTTCTTCTGGTAAATACCCATGGGAAGCGGTGTGGTTTGCTAGTTTAGTGAGGTATGGGGCCAAAATATGCTTAAATTCCTTATATAGTTCCGTCTGGAAGCCGTCAGGTCCAGGGGCTTTCCCAAGTTTGGATTTTTCAATGACCTCTGTTACTTCCGTAAGTGTATAGGGGGAATTAAGGTCTACTAAATCAGCAGTTGTTAATGAGGGAAGATCCAAGGTACTTAGGTAATGATATATTTCTGCCTCATTCGGGGAGTAATTTGAGGAGAGGTCTTTTAGGTTGTACAAAGAGGAATAGAATGAGGCAAATTCTTTAGCAATGTCACCGGGGTGATGATGCAATTTGTTATGTTGGTCTTTAATTAATTTTATTCTTGTATTTGTTTTTTGGTGTTTGATTTTTTGAGCCAGGAGTTTGGAAGGTCTGTAATCAGAATGATAATGTTGGGTTTTAAGTTTCTGGGTTAATTTATCAAATTCTGATGTAAGAAGAGATTTTAATTCTAAGCGAAGTTTAAAAATTTCTTCTAGGATATGGGGGTCCAAAGAAGTTTGGTGTAGTACTTCCAATTCTTGGATTCTGGCCAGCGTATTTTTAAGTTTTTCTTGATTTTTTTTAATCAGTTGGGAATTCAACTGGATCAGTTTCCCACGGATGACTGCTTTAAATGCTAACCATAGATTTACCATTGTAGTCTCTTTCAGATCATTTTCTTTGAAGTAGTTTTGAATGGTTTCTTCTATTACATTTTTGTAAGTTGGGTGACTATATAAGAAACTATTATTTCTCCACAGTTTAGGGAGTGTTGATTTTGGACCAATCTTAAATTCAAATATGATTGGGGCATGATCGGACCAAGTTCTGATCCCTATCTCTATTTTAGTGAATTTTGGGAGGGAGAAAATTCCTGTCAGCACCAGGTCAATTCTAGAATAGGAATTATGTCTTTTTGAAAAATAAGAGTACTCAATAGAGGTGGAATTCAGGCAGCGAAATGTATCGTAAAGGTCATTTTTATGGAGCCATGGGTCTAGTGATTCGTTGTTCTTATTTCTGGCTTTATTTGAGGATTCAATTTCGCTGTTAGGGACGGTGTTAAAGTCTCCAAATAATATAAGGTCTCCTTGAATTTTGTCTTTGATAATCCTCATGACCTTATTTAAGTATGTTTTTTGTGCTTTGTTGGGGGCGTATATGCAGATCAGGGTAGAAAGATGATTATTGAGTTTACAAATGAGCACTAGATATCTTCCCTCAGGGTCCTCTATTCTGTCAATTTGTTCGAAAATGACATTATTGCTAATCATAATGGCTACTCCTGCCTTTTTTTTCTGGTTGCTGGCATAAAATATGTTTTGGAAGTTCCTATTAGTGAGTCTTTGTGGTTGAAGTGATGAAAATTTGGTTTCTTGGAGACCTATAATGTCAGGTTTGGATTCTTTAATCGATTTCCATAGGAAAAATCTTCGTTGAGGAGAATTTAGTCCGTTAAGAGTTAAAAAGTTTAGACTTCACTCAATAACTCAACGGAGGGGATCTAATGATCACGTTTGAAATCCTCCTTTTGTGGCTAATGTTATTGGCATTACGCCTCAGCCATATTGGTTGGATAATGATCTATTTATGAAATAATGATACCAAGGCCTTTAAGAATTTCTAGACCTCTGTTAACCTCTGATAGTGCATAGGATCTTCCCTGGTATTGGAATGTTACCTTGGTTGGATTAAAACCCCATTTATATGGGATTGTGTTTTTCTGTAAATGGTTGGTTATTGGGGAGAGTTCCCTTCTTTGTTGCATGGTTGGTTTAGAAATTTTGGCATAAATTCTGATATGTTGGTAAGGAGCAGGTAGGGATTTATTCGTCTTCATAAAGTCCACTATCTGTTCCTTAACGTGTAAAAAATGGAATTTGACCAGGACGTCTCTTGGGATCTCATCAGCTAGTGACCTTGGCTTTCTGAGGCGGTAAATTGAGACTATGGTAAGGTCAAGATCTGATAGTGAAGGGATTGTTTGTTTCAATAGATGTTTTGTGTATTGATTCAGTTGGTTGGAAAGAATTGTTTCATCAATACCACGTAGCTTTAAATTGTGCCTTCTGTCCTTATCATCCAAGTCTATGAGTTTATTGTGCATTGTTTTGCATTTTTCCTCTAGGAGGGTATGGTCCTTAATTAGGTTTTCATGTTTGGAAAGTAAGGAGGTTATATCTGTTTTATTTTTTTCTGCTCTATGGGTAACCTTGTCAACAGCTATTTGCAAATGATTAAATTTTGTTTCTAGTTTTTGTTCGAAGTTCTTGTTTTTCTTATCTAAGGCATAGAAGATATCCTTGAAGAATGCTTTATCGATCGGGCCTGACCAATCAATTCCCTCGAATGTATCTGTTTCTTGCGAAGAAGGATACTCTTTCCTGGGTTTTTGTTTAGCTGGGCTAACGTTGGGGGTGTCATCGGATTCCAAATCAGAGGAATCTGGAGATTTTTGAGTCTGAAGGGGGCTTGTTTTCTTTTTAGTAGCAAAATCTTTTCTTTTTTGAGGAGGAGCCTGTGGTTTGGCAAAATTCCCCTCATCTGTAACCATATGAGAGGTAGAATCCTGATCACTATTGGTATTTCTAGGGGATCTGGAGCGATGTTTAGACTGTGCATGAGAAGACTTAATGTCTGATCTAGAGGGTTTAGGTTTATCCATATTTTGTTTAACTGAAGTCATATTAGGTTTCAATGTTGCCTGGATTTAGGTGAGGAGATAATGACTTTCCTGTATATAAATTAACTTGCTAGTGTCAGGAATAAGTTATAGTATTTGTGTGAAGGAATTGAAATAATAATAATATTGGGTTCAGAGAGTAGATCTGGATGAAGTGTATTGAGGTAATGACTGCCAGAACCCTATGACGAACGTATAACAAATCCACCCAATGGGATTAGGTGATTAATTATAAGTGTTGATAGAAATCAATGGAGAATTTCTCCAAGGATGACGGAGTTAAATTAACAGAAGAGGTGAGGAGATTTAAGGCCTCTTAGTGTTACAGGGTCTACCCAATTGGGATAGGAACTGTTAATATAATGGTCTGCCGATTCTGAGTATGTAGTTAGTATTTGGTTATAATTCCTTCTAAAATGCCTCCCCTTTGTTTATGAATCGGGGTAAAATTAAAATCGAGTTATTGAATCGAAATAAGGCAAATTATAAGACAGCAATGAAAACGCAGTTAAGTAGATACTGACAGTTTAAAAGAAGTAATTAGCAAGAGCGGAGAAAACCAGTTCCTATCTCCAAATGGTCTTAACCCTTAGAACAATGAGAAGACGAAGGTTGTATGCAAATGTAGTATTAAGAAGCAGATTAAATATAGTTCAAAGTAGGTGAGCGTTCAGAATGAGAGTTGCATTATTGTGGAATAGGGAAGAAAGAGGGGTGATGAGTAGGGGGGATAGGAGAAATTGTAGGAATGGATTTAAGAGGAGCTGAAGAGAAGTAGTAGTAAAGATGAAGTTAAGAATAAGGAGCTTACAGAATAGGAAAGAACATCAATAGAGGTTTTTACCTATAACAATTAGGATTATTCCCAAGGGATGATAATAAAAAGTTCCTTGTACTGAGATCCCGAAAGCCCGGAAGTCTTGGTCAAGGTGAAAGGAGTTGGTTGAGTGAAGGTCTGGAGTCGATTCAAGTCTTCTGAGATGCCGATGAAAACGCCAATCCTATAAGAGCAATTCTGATCCTCCGTGTTGGTGCTTCTCCTAGTCCACTGTAGTTGCAATGCAAATCAAGTTGTCAATCAAGATAGTGAACAATAGTAAACAAGTAAAGTTCAGTCGGGAACTAAGTAATGCTGTTGATGAAATGTTGTGAAAGTCTTAAAGTCTGTTAGAACAAGCGTTAATAAACTCAAAGTTGAAGGGGTTGACACTTCTGCGTGTTTATATCTGGAAAGTCGCCAGCCAGTAATATCGCGGTGTATCCTAGAGTAGCGTCCGACTTAAACATATAATTATGTCAGATATACCAATAGAAGTAATTGTTGTGCGAGTCTTTAGTTCTTCCAGAGAGTCGCAGTAATATTAGGAGATATTATGCGAGTAGAGGCAATTGTCATAGCAATCAGCGAGTCTGTAGTAAAGTCGCGGTGAAGTAGAGAGATAGCGTGCAGGTTGCTATAGGAATGTGCGAGTCATCAGCTGAATTGGAGTGGTGTCGGGAGATACGATGCGAGTCGGTTGCTGTGATGAGTAGCGAGTCGCCAGTAAGATCGCAATGGTATCGGGGAGAAGTGAAGGTCAGCGAGTCTCTGTTGGAATTTGGAGCGAGTAGTTCTACAGAAGACCCGTCTATCCAAGGGAGACAGAGTCAGCGTGAACCCCCGGGACACTGCCCTTCAGCGCGGGTCCAGTCCACTTCCTTCCAGAACCTACCAGCAGCTGCAGAAGAGTCCGACACCCGCAAGAGTCGGCCCGCGAGTACAGCGGCAGTCACTACAGGAAACACTGGTTCTTGTATTAAAGTCGGGAAAATGGAAGAAGAGATTTGAAGATCCTCAGCAGAGCTCAATGAGGGATAAATATCGAGATCCAGCAGGAGCAGTCTCAGCTTCAAGCAGAAATAGAGTGAATCATCCACTGTTTAGGAGCCTTATGATCTGAGCGTGCAGCTCGGAAGTTCTCTAGACGATTCTGAAGGAAGAGATAGATAGCGCCCTCTGCCGCCGGTGGTTGCTATGACCGCAACTAGTTATATAATGCAATTAGAGAAATGGCGGGAAAAAAATGGCGGGAAAAAAGTGCATAGTCATCCAGAGGATCCTGAATGCCCGGAAGGGCGCCGGGAAGACAACAAAGAAGCGGGAAACTTCTCACCCCGTCTGGAAGTCGATCCTCTCGATCCTTTAGTGCTGTTGAGGGCTCCTCAGTCGGGGGAAGAGCCGCAGAAAACCCAAAACCGGGTGTCAAAAATGGATGGAATGGAATGGAATCCAAGATGGAGAAAGAACCACCGCGACAAGCTTGTGTCTTTGTTTTTTTCTTCTTCTTTTTTTTTTTTTTTTCCGTTGTAGAAGCCTCAGCTGTAGAGTAAAGTCGGGTGATAGTAGCGGTTGCTATGGCAAGTCCCGGGTCCACCGCTCAGCCGCAGTAATGGCGGGAAAAGCGGGGAAGTCCCGAAAAAAGGCGGGAAAAGTCCTGGAGCGAATTTTAGGGCTCTGAGGCCTCTCGGAACCGGAAAAAAGCCTGAAATAGTTGGTGTGAAGTTCCAGGGAGCCAAGCAAATCTTAATTAAGCCAAAGAGATGAGGAAGAAGTAGGATTTCCGGGAGATCTTCTAGTTAGGCAGTCCAAAGAGGCAAGGGAGTCCAGGAGGAAGAGGTCCAGTAGTTCCAAATGGTTCTAGGTGCTGGTCCAAATAGATCCTAGTTGGTTTGGTTGGACTTCTCCCCTAGGGAAGAAGTCCAGTTGGTGTTTTCAGGCTGAGGAGCAGGAGCTCGAGCTAAACACGTCTGCTCTCCATGAGCTCCAAAGCCACGCCTCAGGCATTCATTCCTTTGGTAAAACAGTAGAAAACAGCTTGGACAGGCAAAACTTTGGATAAGCAGTGAGGGGATGTGTCTTTCGTGACCATCAGCCAACTTTGCCTTTTCTGCAAGATGATCATCGATGCTCTCAAATCACTTGAGATAGAGAACACAGGCGAACACATTGTCACACACCATGAAGATAAATGGAGGGGTCACATGGGGAATGGTTGAACCTTTCCAGGTGAACTAGCAGCAGTTGTTCATTGTCAAATGTCTTTTACCAGTAACAGGACATGTGATTGACTGGTGGCTTATAACTGGATTGGTTTCAGGTGTTCTAGAGAACTGTCCGTGGCTAGCAGAAACACTGCTTGGTTTAAGGCCTCTTTCAGCCAGTTGCTTTTTTTGCACTTAAGAAGATCAATAGGTGCAGAGAAGAAAGACTTTTACCGGTAGCGAGGAACCTGCAAAACAATAAAACAAAATATCATAATTGTCTTAGTATGTTCTTATCAAGATGTAAAAATAGCAAATCAGCCTTTTACCTTAATGTTAACATGAGCCACCGCTCCTCAGTAGAAATCGCTCAACAGAAATAAGTATCCTGTTCCTGTGATTGATCTGTGTATCCGTTCAAAAAGGTCCTCAAAAAATGTCCCGTTCATCCACAGGTAGTCCATGAATTTTTCTGGGTGGTTCCACAGTTCTTGGTATAAAGTAAAGAACCCACCATGAGTCATTCGCTGCAAAGTGTTTGGGTGCACCCAAAATCTGGGACGTCTATTGACCAATCTGCGTCTTCAACGCTCATTATGATATGCTATTCCTATATAGCGCACAACTTGAAAAGCCGTTTTAAAATGCAAATCCAGTTGACGAGATGACAGAGCCATGTTGCTGCAAACCAGGAACAATAGATTATAAAAATCCTGGAAAAATGCAGTCAGAAACCAGTCGAACAATGCTGTAAGCCAGGGAAAATGAGAATCAAGGTAAAATGCTGTTTGAAATCAGGCAAACAATGCAGTAATCTAGGGAAAGTGAGGTCAAAATCCAGTAAAAATGCAAATTTGCTTTAAATCCAGGAAATTCCAGGAAAAATGAGCTCTGTTAAAAACCAGGAAAGATGAAGTCTGAAACCAGTATCCATGACAAATGAGGGGTGGACACAGTAGAACACTGTCTGCATATACCTGTGGGCAGAGGCTGAAGTATCAGGAAAAAAAAATGCATGTATCCGCACAAGTTTTTTCCAGAGCCGGAACTTGCGGATACATGCGATACTTGCAAATTCCGGATAAGTGGATTCACAACCATCTTAACAGGCCAAGTTATATGTACCATAGGAGCCTTCTTTGATATCACCTTTTCAATTTTTGCATCCATTGAACTTCTTTGGATAGTTTTTGCTTGACCCCCCCACCGAATGGTCAAAATGCCACTGGGTCCTTTAATAATCCGTGGCTCTGTGCACTGTTCTATCACAACTAAACCTGGAGCTGTGTTTTGACAGATGAGTGGAGGTCCCAGAAGTCGGACCATCACTGCACGGCAGCACAGAATATATATACATTTTTATTTTAAATGAGAATTACTTATAATACAGGTGCACAGTTTGTACCAGAATCCTGGGGAGGATCGCATTCGCAGACAGGAAGCAAAGAACTTGAAAATGGCTACGAAATGTAACAATGTAAAGTGGCAGAACTTTGATGATACTATTATTATATGTTATCTATAAAATAAAGAATCCACGTAATGAACAGGCAGGGAAATAATCAGAGGTCACATCCAGACCAGGTTCTTGGATAGAAGCGTGTGGAGAAACTCAAGGAGCTGTAGGCGTTCTCGTGGTCTGATTTTCCTAAATGGTTGATGCAGACAAGTCACAGTATATTGTTCACATCATCGACCATTAGAGGGGAAATCACATTTTATCAGACAAACCTCCCAATAATAATAGGATTTTTTTCACTGCTTAAAAACTCACAATGCACTGTTCCAAATTATTATACACAATAAAGTTTCCAAACATTTTATAGGCTGTAATAAAGTGAAAATGGTCATTTGTAGAATTTGCAGCATTGAGAGGTCACATTTACTGAAATCAGAAGTTTTTTTCCATTTAAGGCACAAGGCACTGGGTACTCAAGTCTCGGGCGGTCGGGTGCAGGGATGTCACGGGTGGTCCGTGCCTGAGCCTGTGCCCTTGGGTGACAATGAAAAGGGGGTATATTTACAGGGATTAAAGTTGTCAGTCGTGACGCCACCTGCAGCTCTCAAGACATCTAGGAGGGGTCTCAAAGCTCTCCTTTTCAGAAGTGTAAGTCATGAAAGGTCAGGCAAGATTTGTAGGTCTCTCGCATGGTACGATGCAATGGGCCCCCTGCCTAAGACCGCGCATGATAGCTTCTTTCTGTTGGTAATGATGGACCCTACAGATGACACATCACGTGGGCAGACTGGGTTGTCAGGTCTTGGTCCAAGAGCTTTATGGGCTCTGTGAAGTTCAATCTCCATGGTCTGGGGGAGTATTCAGGACTCTGGAAAAGATCTGATGTAGAGCAGACGGCAGATCCTTGCGCTCAGTTGTCTCAGGGAGCCCCCTCACCCTGAGGTTGTTACGATGCCCTCTATTCTCTGAGTCATCCATTCCTTCTAGTAGGTATTGGATCTTTTGGGACTGAGAGTCAATTAGCTCCTGCTAGACCACAACCTTTTCCTCCAGGGTCTTCAATCAAAGGATTGAACTTGCTGCTCTACTTTAGAGACCTCCGCACGAGTAGATGCCAGCTCAGCCCTGCAGGCTTTTTCCAGCATATCTAAATAGGCCTCCATATCAGCTTTAGAAGGAATGGAAATCAAGCTTTTAAGCAGGTTTTTTCGTCCTGTCCAAGATAAGAAAGGGTCTCTCCAGGACCTCTCCTGAAGCCCACTTGGTTTATAGAAACAGTGTTTGGTAAGAACTCAGAGACACGTTTTGCAAGCATGTTAGCAAACAACTTTAAGTCCGTGTTTAATAGAGAGATCGGTCTGTAGCTGCTACATAATTCTTGATCTTTGCCTTCTTTGTAAATTAAAGATATTTTGGCCTCCAAAGTTTGGCAAGGAAAGTGGTTGTCACCGAGTACTGAATTGCACACATTTAACAGGCATGGCAGGAGGATCGAGGGGAAGGACTTGTAATATATAAGAGAGAAACCATCTGGGCCGGGTGCTTTGGCAGAGGGACACTTCGACAGGGCAGACAGATCTCATGTGTTGTTCTTCTGCTCTTCATCCTTGTTTTTAATTACGTCGAACTTAACTTTGAAGGACGTTAATTACGAAGTTTTACTCTTTCCATTAAAAATCTTGGCGATTCTCACGCATATTATAGGCGCTGCCTGTTGTGCCCGGCACTTTGCATCGGCGATCGTGACTGATTATGACTGACATTATATTGAGACTTCCCACACTTTTACTGACCAATCAGCTACCAGTAGCCATATTGCACGCAGCATATGACCAGAACCAGTATAAACCTGCTCGCGTTTCCTGAGAAGGATTTCATTAACCCTTTAGAATAAAAAAAAAACACCACACTGACACCAATACAACTTTAGGAAAAAGGAAATACCTGCTAAAGTTCTAATTAACTCAAGTGGACAAGGATATAGTCAAGATCAACCACTAGATGGTGCTCTGGAGAAAAAAGCTAGTTACTATAAGTATATATATAAGTAAATTCGGGCACACAGATTTATTGAAAAGAATCCAACAAGAAAAGCCAATACACCATAATGATATATCATTGGTCAAACACTTGGTACCAGAATACATCCATATCCCATTTTTCTAGATGTGGTTATAGCTATACAATTAGTACCAGGTCTCATATTCTCTACTGAGACTGAGGGGACTTGGAGGTTTTAAGTGATATGTCCAAAAAGATTCTCGTTCTTTGAGTTTTTGGATTCAATTATCTCCCCTTCTCCATATGGGAATGTGTCTGATGACCTGGAATTTTAATTGACTGATAGAATGATTCTTTTTGAAGTAACGCGCTGGAATGGGTTGTAATGTGTTGCGACACCTGATGGTCAATTTATGCTTGCTTATATGCTGGGTAGCCTCCACCACATTCCCAAGACCCCACTGGCATTTAATCAGATAGACGACAAAACTTGAATCGCATGTGAAGCAGCCATTAATATCAAAGTGCTTTCAACATCTGAGATGAGTGAAAAAATCTCCCTTGTTCACATTAGCCTTTGTAGGGAAAGATACCCCTTTGTGCCTTGGTCATTGTGGAGAGTTTAAGAATTGACCTCCCTGAACCAACTTCAGCCCGTGCCAAATGATCTTCTTAATTTTCTGCCCGTGTGTGACATACCAGAGGGTTAGATGTAAACTCAGTGATGGTTGGATATGCTTTCTGGACGAGTGGCCAATGTTCAAGTACTACTTTTTTCACCAATGGAGAAAAAGGGTGGTATGTGTTGATAAATGCAACCCTAGGCGGTTTTTTACTCTCCCTGGTGGTGTTGATGTTAGAAAGTTGGCAATTAGAAGGGAGTATTCCCTATCAAGGACTTTGTCCATCATTTCCTTATGTCTAACATGACGTGTCTCAGAATTTGAGACAATACGCCAAACTCTTTGGTGTTGTGATAATGGTAGAACATTCTTGACATGTTATAGATGGCTACTGCTGTAGTGTAGGAGACTGTTACGTCAGTGTGTTTTACAAAAAGATCTGTAGAAATAGAGCCTACACTGTCACAGTGAATGGTAGTGTCAAGCAAGTCAATTTCTTGTTAGTCATAGTGTAATGTGAAGGTGCGCTGAGGAGTTGCTGAATTTATTTGATTGAAACAGTTTTAAGTGATTTGGTTTCGCCCGATGCAAAAGATGTCGGCAATGTATCTAACCCATGTGATGGCATGCTGTAGGTACAATGAGTTGGTATATACATCAGTGGCTTCGAATTCTGCCATGTATATGTTGGCGTACGGTAATGCCATGTTTGACCCCATTGCGTTTCCACTTTTTTGGAAGCAAAATTGGTCCTGGAAAAGGAAGTAATTGTTATGTAGGACAGTGTGAAGGGTATCTTTACATAGCTCTTTCTTGAGTTCATTAAAGTCTTCCTGTAGTTTGAGGAACCACATGACAGCCTCTATACCTAGTGTATGGTCGATGCTTGTATAGAGGCTATTCACATCCCTCATTACCATAATACTGTTGTCAGAACTACGCATATGGTTTAGAAAACGAGGTGTTTTCTATGAAGGATGGAATTTATGGTATCAGATGTGTGAACAATTTTTCCAACGTTATAGACAAGTGGAATAATAAGGAATCAGTGGAAGCCACAATTGACCTTCCGGGTGGGTTATCCAGATGTTTGTGTGTTTTGGTTAGTATATATATGACTGGTGTAATAGGGTCGAATTTAACCAGATATTCAGCCAGTCTCTTATCTATAGTGCCATTGCCCAAATATTCGTCAATTTTTGATTTTCATGGTAATGTGCATGGATGTATTAAATGAGATTGGGGTATAGGTGTCCTTATCAGCTAGTTGATTATGAATTTCAGCAATGTAGTATGCATTCTCCAATAACACTGTAGAGCCTCCTTTGTCAGCTGGATTTATAATGATGTCCTTGTTCTTTTTTAAATTGTTTAGGTCTATTGTTTCCTCATTAGTGAGGTTGTGTCATATGAAAAGAGCCCTTTTTTATATCATTAACATATTTTGCAACAGAATCTGAGACCAGTAAAACATATGTCTCCTCTGGATGAGAATTTCTTGGCAGTTGAAAAGTACTAGGAATCTTAAGGTTAAGATTCCTGAAAAAAAATTCATCATCATTACCGTTGTCTTGAAGAGGTTCTGTCGTATGATGTAAGCCATCTCTCCTATCAAAGTGTACCTTAAGTCTCAGTGTACGGAAAATGCGGTTTAGTTCTTATTTAACTAAGAAT
The DNA here is from genome assembly GCA_033576535.1 of Allobates femoralis. Classification (NCBI taxonomy): domain Eukaryota; kingdom Metazoa; phylum Chordata; class Amphibia; order Anura; family Aromobatidae; genus Allobates; species Allobates femoralis. The sequence goes on along the minus strand of JARQOC010000001.1, from coordinate 603,979,773 downwards.
TAGTCCAAAACCAGAGTGGGACAGAAGGACAATCCCTTCTGAAGGACCCGGATCTCGGCTGGTGAAAGTATGCATTGAAAGGTTAAAGATAAGATTGGTCTTACCTGTGACCGAGTTATGATTCTGTTCTCATGGTAATCGTCTTGTCCTCCACTGTCCTGTCTTGGTTGATCTCTTTGAGGTGGCATTTGGAGGGGCGGTGGTCTGTTCCCTAAAAAAGATGGTTTTGGTTTCCACGTCCTCGTCCGCTCTCCAAACCTGAAGATCCAGAAGATACAAAGCGACTTCTGTAGGGGGGTCCCTATAATGGCAGGGGGACCGGTGACAACTCTTCTGGGAGGTAGTAAAAAGATCGCGCTGGCTAGTTCAAATGATCAGCTGATGCATGATGCGAATCAAGAAACCAACCTTGCGATAGTTTATTGGTAGATACCCGATAGTAAATAAAGGAATTAGGAACTCCCAATCCTCCCATTTTTTTGTGTTTAAGGGATACTCTTGAAATCCTCTATGTTTTATGTTCCAGATAAAGTACCTTAATTGTGACTGAAATTTGCCAATCCATTTTTTGGAATAAATAGGGGAATAGCTCTAATCACATAAAGACATTTTGGAAGCATGATCATTTTAGAAGCTTCTATCTTGCTGAGCCATGATAATTCAAGTTTAGATAAATGTATAAGGTCCAAATGGAATAATTTAAACAGGGTTGTTAGATTCTCTTGGATAATAGAAGAGGAAGGTTTAGATATAATAATACCTAAATAGGAAATTTTCCTTTCCTGCCACGTGTAATCAAACTCATCTTTAAGGTAGGAAAGAAGTGTTTTGTCGATGTTAAAATCTAAAATTTGTGATTTTGATATATTTCTTTTATATAGTGACAGTTGGGAAAACTCAATAGACGATGATACAAGTCTGAGTGATTTAAGAGGGTTGGACATTGTAATTAAAATGTCGTCTGCAAAAAGGGCAATCTTATGTTGATGATGATCTGTACGAATACCCTTGATGTTGTTATTGTTTCTAACATTCACTGCAAAGGACTCAATAAAGAGAGCAAAAAGAATAGGTGATAACGGGCATCCTTGCCTGGTGCCATTAGATAAACAATATTTTTTTGAGATAGAAACTTGTTAGAGAAGAGCCTATTTCAAAGAACCCTGGAGAATGGTCAGACCAGGTTCTAGGACCTATAGAAATTTTCTGCATTTTGGGAGGGAGAAAATACTGGTGATCACTAGGTCAATCCTAGCATATGATTGATGGGTGAATTCTACAGAATAGGATTTAAGGCATCGAAAAATATCATACAGGTCTGATTTTATTAACCATGGGTCTAAAGATTCAAATTATTGCCTACAATTGGTAGAAGAATTTAAGGCTCCATTAGGAACGATGTTGAAGTCACCCATTAAAACTAATTCCCCTTTCTTGTGGAGATTAATTATCATTTATTTATCTAAAATGGAAATTTGTCCTTTATTGAGCGCGTAGATGTTAGCAAGGGTGAATAAGTAATCATTCAGTTTGCAAATAAGGATTATATACTATATCTTCCGTTTGTGTCCTCAATCCGAGATATTTGTTCAAAGGATATAGAATTTCTGATTAGGAGAGCAACTCCCCATTTTTTTTTATTATTATTAGCACAAAAAAATCTTTGTAATCATTGATTAATTTCCAAGCGTAAAAACGGAGTATTAAGGCCATTGATGTTTTTAGTCAAAAATTTAAGTGGCATAGCCTGAACAAAAATTGTCATGTAAATGGCAAAGTAAATAGTGACAATTAAGGATATTTAACCTTTTCAGGAGCATAGTTACAGTGAGTTAAGAAAGATAAAGGGTTAGTTTAAGTGTACCTAAAGAAATTAGATTAAATCTATAAAGAATCTTATTCTTAACTAGACTAAAACCTATGCTAAAACTAAAACAAATCACTATCTCTGTAAATATATCCCAGTCCGGAGGGATCTGAAGAAAAACAGACGATGAAGTAGCTCCTTTGGGGGCTAAAGTTCTGGTCATTTACTTCAACCTATTCCATGATATGACCTATTCAGGATATAATGTTTCCCAAATCTTTAAAGGTACCTTTACACGCCACAACTATCACTGGCAATCAGTAGAACCCGTACGGTTGCTAACGATCGGCAATGCCGCATGTACACGCCGTAATTTCGCCCTCCGTAATTGCGCCCTCAACCTAAGGGAACATGGTTCCGCGGAAGGTCCAACAGATCCTGCGGGAAACATCCGGTTGAATCCCGACGCCGCTTCACACGCCGCAATCACTAGGGAATGTGGGCGTACATGTTCTGTGGCACTAAAACATAGGCGTGACAGACTCATGTATTCCCTGACGCTAACACGCTGATTGGACAACGCAATAGCATCATGATTGGCCAGCCTGCGCAGGAATATTTTATTTATAAGGACTGGCATCACCTTAATGTGCAGGTGCAAGGAAAAAATATGTGTGTGCACTTAATATAAAGAAATTGCTGCAACACTGAACACATATGAAGGGGAACAAGCTAAATGGCTATAATATGAAATGCAGGATTGTCTGTGCAGCTAAGGAATGCATATGGGATAAGTGAACATAGTAAATACTACACTGGAATAAATGAATTGAGAGACTTAGCTTCATCACTGACGTCACTGCGAAGAGCCCGGTAACTGTGCCAAAGTGCTCTCAAACTTATCGGGTCCTATTCTAACACTATGTGCGGTCTACATTGCTGGGATGAGGATTATATGCCTGTGTAGTGCAAATAAAAAACCAGCTAGTAATGGTTAGTACCAGGACCAGGGCTACAGTAAGATGGAGGTGTGGGTGTAGTTACTGGGCGAAGAAAGGGAGCACAGTCAAAAAAAAGTCATATTTTATATATAAGGACTGGCGCAGGAAGGCTGGCTAATACATGACGCCATTGCAATTGTGTAGTGTGAATGGTCAGCTCTTTAAATATGGCGCCCTTTGAAGGGACAGCCAATCGTTACACAGTAGCCCCCACCAATCATCACTGATGGGGCGCGGTATCCATGACGCTGTGGCACGCACCTGGGAAATCATTAGGCGACGCAGATTCCATCCCTATCGCCCGTTTACACACCAATACCAGGGCAATTCACCATTTGGGTTGCCTCTGATTTTAGAAACCCGATCACTTTCCCAAATTACACGTCGCAACTTCGTAGCAATTTCAAGGCAGCCGTGACAAATATCCCGATTGCCTGGCAGATGCTACACCGCGGTTGAGGCATGTAAAGGTACCTTAAGAGTTTTTATACCATCTTCCACCTCTGATATTCCTAATGATTTCCCCTGGTGATTTCGCTGAGGTACAGTGCAGATCTATAACCTCCACTCGTCTGGTGTTTACTGTGCTCCTTGTGTCAGTCACAGTTTCCGATCCAGTCACTGTCCCGTCGCCGCTGTCCCCGCCGCTGCCATCGCGATCCCCGTCTTCTTCCAGCGTCTTCCGGTTTCCTGTGGTCGGCGCAGGCAATGACGTCATTGCCTGCGACCACAGGAAGCCGGAAGAAGACGGATGAAGCCAGGGATCGCGATGGCAGCGGCGGCGACGGGACAGTGATAAGTATAATCATTTTACTTTGCAGGTTTTGCGGAGCAAGGAGGGGGCCCTGGATCCTGATGGGGGGCCTGTATACTGATATGGGTGGCGGCGGGCGGTTGTATACTACCACTGGGGCTGTATACTCTCGTATAAGCCGAGTGGGGACTTTTCTGCCCAATTTTTGGGCTGAAAAACTCGGCTTATACGCGAGTATATACGGTAATCTCTTTGGTTTTTCTGTGTTTGATTTATTTATTTTAACCTTAACCTGGATTAGAGTACCTCTGATAACTGCCTTATGGGTTTGCCATAATGTAGTGAATAAAATATTTTCAATGTCATTGTTCTTGAAAGAGTTTTTTAAGTCTTCTTGAATTTTCAAGCTATGGGTCAGGTGAGCTCTCCAAGCTCTGCTTATGTGCTTGTTGGTGAAAATTTCAAATGTGATAGGGGAATGGTCTTACCACACTCTTGGATGAATAGTAACATTTTTGATTTTTTTGTAAGGTGTTGGGGTCAGAGAGGACTAAGTCGATTCTTGAAAAAGATCTATGGGAGTCAGAGTAGTATGAAAATTCTACTGATGTTGAATTTATGCACCTAAAAGTGTCGTATAGTTCCTCATGATTTAGCCAGGGGTCCAAGGTGACGTCAAGTGATCTTCCCTTATTGGAGGAATCCTAATTAAGATTAGGGATGGCATTAAAGTCTCCAAAGAGTAAAAGGTATCCTGTTTTGTGAGTTCTAATTAATGCGAGTACCCTGTTTAAGAAAGCTATTTGGCCCTTGTTCGGGGCATACGGTATATGTTGGCTAACGTAAATGTGGCTTTATTCAGTTTGCAAATGACTATTAAGTAGTCGGATATAGTTTTCAGCTCTTCAAACCTTACTGTGTCTTTTATTATTAGGGCCACACCAGATTTTTTATTTCTATTTGAAGAGAGTAGTATTTTTGGAAATGATTTATCTTCAAATTTATTTATTTATTTTTTTCTTGGGCGAATTTTGTCTCCTGTAAGGCAATTATTTCAGCCTTGTATTTTTGAATTGAGGATCTGCTGCAACACTAGATAATAATTGTATAATAATTGTATGGGGAATAGCATAATGGCTGAATGTGAATAGCTGGGCTCTCTTTTTTTTTTTCTTGCTTGCACCTAGACATAAGGTGATGCCAGTCTTATATTATATATTTGTATTTTTGAATGTCTCTCCATATAAGACACCTTTTTTGTTTAACCCGATAGAAAGAAGGGTTGTAGTCATCTTGGTGAGTGGTAGCTTTCTTTTTGGCTTTTTCTCTCGATAGGTACTGGGCAGTTGATATTTATCCTGTTGGAATTATTTTTTGTCATGTTGTTAGAAAAGTCGATTAAACTTAACCCTCCGTCACATACAATAGGCCTGACAGGCACATCTCTTTTACTGGCGGGAGTTTTGAAATGTTTGTATTTCAGAGTTATTAGTTTTATGTTAAGTAAATGTTTTTTTTTTGCACCTGATTATGTGTAGTCTCTTTTATTACATCCCTATGAAGGTCACTGATCACTTTTAGAGCACTGAAATTGCAAACATTAGATATTATAGGTATTTTTCTAGCCTGCGCCTGACAGTCACATTGTATGTGAACGCGTTAGAACCGATATTGTATGTGACGGAGGGTTAAACTACGCTATTAATTCAGCCTATAAAAAGAGATGATTCTCTTTCACATACAGAATAAACATGCAGACTTACCAAATTGTACTGATCTCTGATGGTTGATATTTTATTTTGGATTCCTGACCTCTGATTCCTGATAACTGACAATTGTGTCATGTCTCAAACATCAGAATATAAACGATTTTTGTACACACTGAGCAGTCTGCATGTTTTTTCTGGAAGCCATAGAAAATCACATCTGGCTATCAGGTGATTGAAAAGCCTACTGGTATAAAGGAATGACTTTGAATCTGAAGATGGCAGGTTTGAAACCAGTATGTGTTTTTTTTTGTGAGCCATGTTTCACTTTTTGTATTAAAACTTAAATATGACTAAAAGTTGTATATGCAAGGAGAGGAAGCGCACATAGGGTCTTATCTTTTTTTTTTTTAAATGAATACTACCCCTCAATGGTTGAACTCACCTTTTTCGGTTGTGTGAGTTACAACCAACTTAAAGGACCTTAGAAATGATGGGCGCTACAGGTGCCTCTGTTTTGTAAACAGAGTGAGAGGAGAGAAGAGCCAGGCTCTGATCCGGCGCAGACCAATAGAACGTCAAACTAGTATTACACAGAACAACTGACAGGGAGACACCGGGGGGATAAATACAGCAGAGGGCCCTGCTCATAGGGAACGGGGGAGAGGTGACCTCCTGCACTTACCTGTGCCCTAATCTGTGTCCTAATCTCCATACCGTCCCTATACGAGTTCTTTCAACTCGTCGCCGAGCAGGATACCTAGTCCCCCGCTGGCCCTGATGTTAGCCCTCACTAAGGAATGGCCGGCGGGAACACTAGTCCACAACCACTGCACTATGGGAGACACGAGGGAAAGGGAAGACAGACAAGGAACAAGGCAGCAACTTCACGTCTGCTGTCACTTCACCAGCAGAGGAATCTCCTTCACCTCCAGACGCTTTGGCCAGTATGAATTCAGTCTCCAGCAAAGCATGCTGGGACCAAGGGATATATAAATTTGAAAGAGCACATGCAGAAAGGCCGCACCTGAGCAAGACCCAATGAGCTTGCTGGCAGCAGACTGAGATTAACTCTTCCACTGTCTAAAGAAAAAAGGACCTTTAACATCAAGTCTCAACACAGACATGAGACTGGGGTCAACAGCAGTCACAAGTCTCCCTGGTAAGAGAGACCATCGTGACGCTCAGCGGTCAGGCCTGCCATACTTTACTGGTCACATGCTGACACAGTTACTATGAGATTTACAAGAGGGAAAGAGGAAAAAATCTATTTTTAATGTTAAAATGGGGGTCTGTCTTGTAGTCTTATAATTCTAGTGTAGCTTACCAGGGGAATTATACCCATCTCCACAAGTCAATATTGTTGGATAGAGCTTTTGCAACTTGGTGCTTAATATTTGCAGCTGTTGTTGAGATATTGTTATTTTGCTTCTGTTTACAGCTCTTTGCCTTGGAGACTGACCACCAGTGTATACAGCAGAACACACAGTGCTTTCAAGCTCTTTTCTATTGAGCTTGTAAGTACTGTTCAGAATCACTGGAACACGTAGTTACCTCCTAGGCCCAGGAATATAAGAGCAATACTTCCAAGCCAGACAGCGGTGGTCGGTCTCCTAGGCAACAAATGACATAAAAGGGTTAATATCTCAAAAATAACTGCAAATTTTAGCAAGCAAAAAAATTGCAAAAGTGCAATATTTTACAAGCTCTATCCGACATTCTTCATCAATGAAGATGGGAACAACCCTATAACAAGCCTTTGCCTAGTGATGATTGGAAATAAGTGTTTCTCAACCCCCAAATGGAAATGAATGTGTTCACTCCTTACAGCACTAATGTGGGTAAGGCTGGAGACACACTGGGTGAGATGCATGTGAGATACTCGCACGGGTCTCGCATGCCTCACTTGGCACGGCCACCGACTCTCCGTACAGGAGTGCGTCAGCTGCATAGAAACACATGCGGAGAGTCGGCGGTGAATATCGTGCATGCATCTCTCCGAGTGTGTCTCTGGTCTTATGGGGAGGAATTGGAACACAAGGAATAATGTTACCCCTTTAACTTATGGTATGTTTTCCCACAGACGAAAACATTGAAATGATGGCTGCGGTAAGTCTGAATGTAGAAGGAAGTGAGAATCGAACACCAATCTCCATAAAAACAGAAGTCAGAGTCCGGCCCGGCAGACCTTGCTGCCATTGGGGGTCCAGGGCAAGGAGCACGACACAAGACTTCAAGATCATTCTGCAGGTAAAAACACAAGGAATAATGTTACTCCTTTAACTTATGGTATGTTTTCCCACAGGCGAAAACATTGAAATGATTGCTGCGGTAGATCTGAATGTTGAAGGAAGTGAGAATCCAACACTAATCTTCACTTCCGGGGTCCAATGTCTGTAAGTCCCCCTGCCCATCCTCCTGAGATCCCTTTTATGCAGCCTGATCCACCTGCAGGCGGATCAGGCTGGTCCACCTGCATGGAGATCGAGCTGCAGAAAATGATCTGACAGTGGATCACTGCACCCGGGCTGTCAGATCGCTTTGTGCAGCTCGATCCCCCTGCAGGGGGATCAGGGCTGCAGAGTAGCGACCTCTCAGCACGGGTGCAGTGATCCACTGTGTGGATCACTGCACCCAGCCTGTCAGATCGCTTTCTGCAGCTCGGATCAGGGCTGCAGAGTAGCGTTCTCACAGCACGGGTGCAGTGATTCACTGTGTGGATCACTGCACCCGTGCTGTCAGAACGCTTCCTGCAGCTCGATCCCCCTGCAGGGGGATAAGGGCTGCAGAGTAGCAATCTCACAGCTGTCAGATCGCTTTCTACAGCTCGGTCCCCATGCAGGGGGATCAGGTGCAGTGATCCACTATGTGGATTCAGGGGAATCAGGCTTCATGCAGGTGGATCAGGCTGCAGTGAAGTAATCTGACAGACCTGGAGCAGTGATCCATTATGTGATCACTGTGCCAGGTCTGTCAGATCACTTCACTGCAACGTCGGGTCACCTGACCCAAGCCTCAGAGATCATGTAATCTCTGAGACTTGGGTTTGCACAGTGATGCTGCACTGTATGGCAATGATCTGCCATACAGTGCATTATCACTAAGACACCAGAGACTGGAAGAAGAGGACACTTGATCTCTTCCTGCAGTCTCTGGATATAGCAGAGGCGATCGAGCGTCGTGGGACCTTGGTTGTGGACTACGTCGGAGACGATAGAGCGTCGCGGGACCTTCGTTGTGGACTACATCGGATCTTTTTATAATAAAGATGGAGTCCGAATTTTTTTTTTTTTTTTTTTTTTTTAAATAAAAAGGTTTTTCTCTGTGTGGTGTATTTTTTGACTATTTACTAGAGATTCCTAGTGGCCGGGTCTAACATTGGCCCGACATTATGAATCTCAGGCTTAGTGCCAGCTGCCAATATAAAAAGCTGACATTAACCCCTTTATTACCCAGTTTGCCACCGGCACCAGGGCAACTTAAAGAGTCTGGGTACAGCGACAGAAAATGGCACTTCAATGAATGCGCCATTTTCTGGGGCGGCTGTGGGCTGCAATTCGCAGCATGGTGGGCCCAGAACGCTTAGGCCTCTCCATGCTGAGGATTCCAGCCCCCAGCTGCCAAGTTGTACCTGGCTGGGCCAAAAATATGGCGGAGCCCCACTTTTTTTTACTAAAATTAGTTCTAGAAATAAAAAAAATGAGCTTCGCTGTATTTTTGGTTGCCAGCCAGGTACAGCGAGGCAGCTGGGGGTTGCTGGCAGTCTGTAGCTGCCAAGTTGTACCTGGCTGGACCAAAGATATGGTGGAGCCCCACGTGATTTTTTTTTCTAAAATCAGTTCTAGAAAAGGCCTTCCCTGTATTTTTTGTAGCCAGCCAGATACAACTTGGTAGCTGGGGGGCTGGAATCTTCAGCGTGGAGAGACCCAAATGTTGTGGGCCAACCACGCTGCAAATTGCAACCCACAGCCACCCCAGAAAATAGCGCATTCATTAGAGGCACTATTTTCTGGTGCTGTACCCCAACTCTTCCAGTTGCCCTTGTACTGGTGGCACATGGGTTCTCCATACGCGACATGGTGTTCGCTAACAATTTCAATGGAAAATTAGCTCCAATTGTTAGCGGAAACCATGTCGCGTATGGAGAGCCCCCTCCCTGTGTGCCTGAACATTGGAGCTCCCCGAGAAGTGACCCCATTTTGGAAACTAGAACCCCCAAGGAACTTATCTAGATGCATAGTGAGCAGTTTGAACCCCCAGGTGCTTCACAAATTAGTCCATAAAAGGTAAAAAGAAGATTTTTGTGAAAAAAAGTACTTTTTTCATTTTTACGGATCAATTTGTGAAGCACCTAAGAGATCAAATTGCTCACTATGCATCTAGATAAGTTCCCTGGGGGGTCTTATTTCGTAAATGGGGTCACTTGTGGGGGAGGTCCAATGTTTAGGCACACAAGGGCTCTCCAAACGCGACATGGTGTCCGCTAACAATATGAATGGAAAATCAGCTTAAATTGTTAGCGGACACCATGTCGCGTTTGGAGAGCCCCTGTGTGCCTAACCATTGGAGCTTCCCCACAAGTGACCCCATTTTGGAAACTAGACCCCCCAGGGAACTTATCTAGATGGGTGGTGTGCACTTTGAACCCCCAGATGTTTCACAAATTGATTTTATTTTCACCAAAAAGTTCTTTTAGCCTAAATTCTTTCATTTTCACATGGGCAAAAGGATAAAATGAATCCTAAAACGTGTTGGGCTATTTCTCCTGAGTACATCAATACCTCATATGTGATCATAAACCACTGTTTGGGCGCACGGCAGAGCTCAAAAGTGGAGGAGCGCGATTTCACTTTTTGAATGGAAAATTAGCTCCAAAAGTCAAATTTCGCACCTTCCCTTCTGAGCCCTGCCGTGCACCCAAACAGTGGTTTATGACCACATATGAGGTATCGGTGGACTCAGGAGAAATTGCCCATCAAATTTTAGGATCCATTTTATCCTGTTGCCCATGTGAAAACGAAAGAATTGAAAGAACATTTTTGTTGGAAAAATTAAAATGCCCATTTTTTTCCTTCCATGTTGCTTTAGTTCCTGTGAATCACCTGAAGGGTTAATAATCTTCTTGAATGTAGTTTTGAGTAGCTTGAGGGGTGCAGTTTTTGGAATGGTGTCACTTTTGGGTGTTTTCTGTCATGTATGCCCCTCGTGACTTCAAACATGATGTGGTCACTAAAAAAAAAACGGTTTTGTAAATTTTGCTGGAAAAATGAGAAATTGCTGATGAACTTTCAACCCTTATAATTTCCTAACAAAAAAAATGTATTTTCCAAAATTGTGCTGATGTAAAGTACACATTTGGGAAATGTTATTTATTAACTATTTTGTGTCACGTGACTCTCTGGTTTAGCAGAATAAAAATTCAAAATTTGAAAATTGCTAAATTTTTGCCAAATTTTTGATTTTTTTCACAAATAAAAGCAAAAATGATCTCCCTAAATTTACCACTAACATGAAGCTCAATATGTCACGAGTTTTTCTGATTTTATGTCCTGTTTCGGTGAATCTCAACCTGAGCCCCACCTACCAAACTACCAGATAAATGATTTGATCAATCTTTGAGGCGTTCTAGAAGAAATTAAACTATGTATTTAATAGCCGTAAGGGCACACTAGAGTAATAACAATATTTACATGTATTATAGTCAGCTATGCAAGTAACAGGTATTAGACACAACAAGCATGCACACAAATGTTATTCAGTTACCGGTTTCCTTGCTGCTGGTGGCCACACAGAGGCAGTGTAGAGCCACAGGGTTTCGTTGGGTAAACTCCTAACACGTGATGTGACACGTCCCCCTCAGATGTGATGCACTGCCAAAATATGGCAGGGGGATTTGCCAACCTGAGCCCCACCTACCGACCTCCCACCTGAGGACGTCGGTGGAAGGTTTTTTATCAGACCTACAGATAAATATGAAACTGCAGCCTTCCCCATAGTTCTGCTTGGGAGGATCGTAGGTGGGAGATTTTGCTGCCATATTTTTGGTTATGAATTTATCTTTCCAATGGTAGGACACACGACATATCTGTGGTCATCCCACCGGCCAATATAAATTTTGGGGTAGTTAGGAATATCAGACAGTTAAGAAGCAATATGCCTTATGATCCTACATCTCTACAGATGTCAATATTAGGTTTGTCATATTTATGTGAGTTACGTGTAGTGTATGTTTGATACCTTTGCCCTGGCTTCAGGGTGTCTAGCAGATATTCTGTGATGTCCTCATGAGACGTGAATCTAAGAAATTAATTTCTCCACCTTTACACTCAGACTCAGGAGGGGGCTTTCCTTTCTTTAATTAACTTTTTGTTTCCTATCTGCCAGCTAAAACCATTTGCTAGGGAGCGTTTTGTAGTTGGATAGTTCATCCTGGAAAACGTCTTGCTTGGCCCAGGATGGGGCCTCCGGGTACAAAAGGTTTTTTTTTTGTGTCTTAATTTAAATAATGACCCCTAGCCATCTGTTGGTTGTCCTGAACCCTGTAGCTAGGGTTCCTGATGGAGGGGTTACGAGCCTGTCACTGCCTAATAGATGAGAATTACCATATGGACGTATTGGGCTTAGTAATTGAACGATTGGATTATTGGGATATATCCCCAATCGATCACAGGGGTTATAAGTAATCAAGTGATAGAGGATGTATGATTGATCAATATAGGTTGAACTTGATGGACCTGTGTTTTTCAACCTCCATAACTGTGTGGTCAAGCAGAATAAAAAGACTAGTGAGAACGTACTGTGTCAAACCAGATTGGCCATCCAGAGGGTAATCCAGAAGTTTTCTTAGTTGTAATTGCTACATTTTGCATTTACTCCAGGAGCTTGGCTGGAAGTGTTCACCCAAATGTAATGAGAACTTAGCCTAATTCTGTCAGTCTGGGACCAGGATAGGGGAGATTTAATCTTCTGTGGGTTTTATGAAAAGGAGATTGGGTGGACCAGTGTTTCCCCACCAGTGCCAGTCTCCAGGCCAGTGAGTTTATTCCCCAGATACAGATATGATAAAATTTGACATAGAAATTCATAGAATTTCTGAAGAACATCACTGCTGTTAGATTCTTTTTACGCTTAAAGGTGTTGTCCACTAGTTCAATAAGCCTTTCTCATTCCCCATGTCTGACCCCATTGAAATAAAATAGCTTATACTCCCCTCGGTTGTCAGCGCTGTTCCAGCGGTGTCAGCACTCGCTCTCCTGGGGATCACTTGAGGTTGTTAAATTTGATTTGATAAATCTTTGAGGCGTTCTAGAAGAGACAGTAACACCGGGGATCTCATTGTAACACACTGTCAGCTATGACCACAGGCGCAGATTGGCAGAGTGAAATATTCACAAGGCCAAATACTAAGACACTAGACAACTATTTTTAAGTAGTCAAACACCAAAGTGGAGACCATAATGGGACATAAAGAACATGAATGCAATGTGGGTGATATTCTTTTTTGTTTTTTTTACAGACAAGAAGAATGGCAGACACCCAGATGACAGAAATAAACATTTAAACGATTCAGAAAATGAGAAATGGAGACAGAATCTTGAGGCCATGCAGGTAGGGGATCATCTAGTGACTGTTACCCTGAAAATAAGACTGATCTGATTTTTTTTTTTGTTTTGGACAATATGCTATTCTTTAATTTCGGGGGATGTCTTACAGCAATCGGTGACATAGAAATACCTGCTTTCACTCTCAGGTCAGGAGAGCCGCCGAGGATTGCTGAAATAAGACATCCCTCTGTTCTCTCCCTTCACTTGTAATGGGGATCTCATTGTAACACACTGTCAGCTATGACCAAAGGCGCAGATTGGCAAGCTGAAATATTCACAAGGCCAAATACTAAGACACTAGACAGCCATTTTTGAGTAGTCAAATACCGAAGTGGAGACCATAATGGGACATAAAGAACATGAATGCAATGTGGGTGATTTTCTTTTTTTTTTTTTTACAGGCAAAATGGAAAGCATCCACTGAAATGAACATGTTGAGAGAAAAACTGATAGATTCAATAAACGAAAGGCAACTGGAAGAAGAGGACGAACAGGTAGGGGATTATCTAGTGATATAATGTGTTACCCTGAAAATAAGACTGGTCTGATCATTTTTTTTTTGCTCTGAACAATGCGCTAGGGCTTATTTTCAGGGGATGTCTTACAGTAATCGGCGATATAGAAATTCCTGCTGTCACTCTCAGATCAGGAGAGCCGCCGAGGATTGCTGAAATAAGACATCCCTCTGTTCTCTCCCTTCACTTGTAATGGGGTTAGTGAAAGGGTTAGTACAAGCCAGCATCGCTCTATGTAGACGTCTGGTGTTTGCTGCAGGGGTCACCGGGTGCTTTTTGCAGAGTAGCTGCTGACCGGTGGAGCAAGACGAGAATAAACATAAACTAGGCAACTTCAAACCGAGAAAATTATGAACAAAAACAGAGCTAGAAACATAGGGATATCTGGGTCAGAGTCAAGGAAAATGTGATGTTGCCCCTCTATAAATCACTTGTAAGGCCACATCTAGAAAAGTTAGATTAAGGCTGGAATCACACTGTCCGTGTGATATATGACTAAGACTAAGTCGGACGTGTCATGGATGACTAAATCAGAATGGCTCTCCCTTCTCTGGACGGGAGCGTCAGCTGCTTGTGCTTCTAAGCAGCTCCACACTCCCGTCCTGACAGGAAAGAGCCATTCCGAGTTAATCACATGT
>JARQOC010000001.1:603914832-603965648 GCA_033576535.1 Allobates femoralis | reverse complement strand
GGGTTCTCTCCAATTTTGATAACAGCCAAGATAAAACCACCAGCTGTGGTCTGCAGTTTCCAGCTGTCTCCAGTAACCTAGCTGGCTAAAATAAATAGGGGTTACCCACACATTCTTTTTTTTTTTTCTTTATTATTATTAATTAGTTTTTTTTAAGCTAAATACAAGGAAAACACCCTTTAGTGTAACATGAAAGGCACTAAAGCATGCAAGCTTACATTACTGAGTGTACCCAGAGGTACTCTCAGACAGCTAATAGAGTTTCATGCCATACCTGGCCCTCTTACTGCAGGAATTTTAGCTTCCACGTGAAGTAGATAAGGGACTCATCCTCCCAGATTTCCCTTTGGGGCATGTACACTTCAGCAAACCTTTTGCTGAAGTGATCGATGACCAGCCGAACTTTGAAAAGTTGGTCAAAATTCAGGGCGTCTCTAAGAGGACACTCCAAATTGTCAGTGAAATGTAAAAATTTGTGAATGGCCTCAAAACATTTATAGGTCATAACCATGCGGACTACTGGAGTGTTATATAAAATATCTCATGTGCAGAATATCTTGGGGAAGAAGAAGACGAGGCAGACTTCGGAGATTGGAAGCCCCACTGGACCAGTAGCTTCTCTGCTTGCTTGGGGAAGGTGCATAGATCCATCTTTGCGGATAATTAGTTTAGTGGGAAATCCCCAGCGATATTGAATGTTTTTGTCACACAGTATGCGGGTATAAGGTTGTAAAGCACATCTCATCGCCTGAGTGCCTGGAGAAAGATCCGGAAACACCTCCAGTTTAGCAAATTTCTCTGTTAGGGAGAGATCCCCGCCAAGAGCCTTCAGAAAGCCTTCAGAAAGTCCTCTTTTACCTCAAAGAAATGAATTCTAGCAAGGATATCTGTGGGTAGATTGGCTTATATTAGTGGCATCTTTCTTATTCACCTCAGGCAGCACAGATTAAATAAATTCTTGCAAGAAGGAGCGCAGCTCTCCAGGGGGGACCCCCTCATTTACTCCTCTTAATCTGATGTTATTACATCTGGAGCGATCCTACTGATCTAGCGCTTTGGATTGTACCTTGTACATGTTTTGCTGCAGTTGGTCATGGGCATCTAGGAGCTCATTATGGGACTGAACTAGTTCGGCCATTTTCTTTTCTAGTCTGTCAGTGTGACTCCCCAGTTCTGAGACCTCTCCCTCGAGGTCGGCCACCATCTCCCTCATGTCATTTTGCAGAGAAGATCTCGGGGCCGCGAGAAGCTCCTTCATAGCTCCGTGTGTCAGGGGAGCATCACTGAGTCCAGGGATATCCCGGAGGCTTGCTACCCCCGTCGGGAAGCGCGGTCAGAGCAGGGAGAGGGATGCGCCATTTTAGCTGAAAAAGCAGGAGCTGAGTAGTTGCTAGTAAAGTAGCCTGAGACCCGCTTTGGAGAGTAGCGCTTAACAGGTCTGACTCTGCCCATTGACTCACCCACCATTCTGGCACCTGGGAAGCCTGGTAAGTAATGCTGAGTACGTCCTGAGGCCTGATTTGAGCTGATTCTTTGCCCGTGGTGCTCGGAGCTCCTGAATTAAGCGGCCTCTGCCATGCGCCATCTGGCCATGCCCCTGGTTGAATTTTTCTTTCTGGTTAAATAGTTGTTGTACTGTAATCTTTAGAACCTGGTAAAAATATTAACAAAAAAAATAGTTTAAAAAGAAGGACTCTTCCTGCAAAGAACATGAGTTCTAGCAGTATTATAGTACTGTACGTTAACTCTTCACTTGCTTGGTATGCACTCAATGTTCCTTCAAGGTTTTTGATGATGGGATCTTTTTAGAACAGAGATAAAAAGAATAAATTAGAATACAAGACATTCCCTTTAAGAAACCTTAACTGGTACCAGTTGGATTCTTCGGTAGCCAAGGATCTGACACAATCCTGCGGTTCAGCAGAAGACATCCTCATTGGAAGGAATCCTGGAGACAATTACTTGTTAGGCTAAATTCACATGTCCACTAATCGTCTGTTTGAACAAATTCAGTAGTGATGCATTCATAAAAAAAGTTGTACAAACACATCATACAATAATTTCCAAATCCATGACATCAATGATGAAAAAAATTATGATTTTTAAGTAAAGGGTCTCACAATGAAGATGGAAGAAGAAGCCATTGATTGCTCACTCACCTCTTGACACTCTTTGTTCTTATGTTCGAGGTTTTTCGTCTTGGCATCCAAGCGGCTCTGTGGAACAAATCAAGATATTGTAAAGCAGATGAAGCTGAAAAATGATATCGCACAGCGCTCCATCACAATCACTGCACCCTAAATACACAGTCCAGATTTCTACAGTGCAAAATTAGAATGAGATAATACAACACTGATGCATTATCTTTGTCCATTTGTGCCCTCTCTTCAGTAGTGACCAATGTCTATAATGGAACCAGTTATTTGTGAAAGGCAGAATCTAAGTTGAATCCACATGTCCAGTAGTCATCTGTTAGAGCGGATCGTGCAGCAATTTGTTAGCAAAAAAGTGGAGTAAACACAACTATTATGTTCGTTGTGTTAACATGGGATTCTATGGAAAACAGATCCGGTGACTGATTGCTATAGCCTCCATTTTCCTGTCATTTGTAAATGATCCATTTTTTTGCTTTCTGGATCATTTTCAAATGTACATTACATAACGCTAATCGTTACAGCGGACTGTGCTAAGTGTTTAGCGGATCTGCGATACGTGGGTCACCCTCCAAGTGTGACCCTAGCCTTAGCCTGGAGCCGCTGCTAAGGTAAACAGCGGGTTTCTAAAGGGCTGCGTTGCCGAGCAGGGATTGCTGTTAACGCTATGTGCTTCTGCTAAATTTTCAAAGTTTTTCACGGATCCGTGAAACGTGGGTGACAGCCCAAGTGTGACTCTAGCCTTTCTCTACCAGGATGTGTTCACACAGAATTTCAACATGCATTCCGGGCAAAAAACATTCGTTTGGCTTGAGAGTCAAATGAAACACTGGAGGTGGTCGTCTTCTGGAAAACAGAAGGTGAACATAAAAGAGGGCTCATACATGCAGGTGTATGTGTCAACATATGTTTACAACAACAAGGAACAGTGGCCACAGTATTTGGAAGCATAGTCATATTTAATAACATGCTACATGAACACTGACCCTTCCCACACGTCACATGAATGTGTGATATACCTGGATGATGGTCTGTTACAACAAAGAAGCACATGTGTGGGGCCATGTAAAAGCCACATGTCAACAATGTGGCCCACAAATCCGTCATTACATGTAGCCCTGGGCGCACGTCACCAAGCCCACATATGTACATATCATTACACATGTCCACCACATGGCGCAATACGACTCTCTTTAACTATGTGAGATATTTTTCACGTTGGCAAGACGAATGTTACGCCATGTCCCACAACCCCCCAAAAAAATGGCCATGCGGCGTTACACATTAATTTGTACAGTGATCCCAACCGCAACTGTGCTGTGGATGTCGGTGACATATTTCTGGGAAGCAAAACACATCATGTGACAGGTGTGACAGACATGTTCTTGAAACCAAGTTTCAAAGTTTTTGAACAAAAAACAATAAAAAAAAAAAATGGCGGCTGCACTTGTCCACATTGGCATGGCCCCACTGATCACAACACATAAGACTAGGTAAAGATAACTCACTGAAGTCTTAGAGGCAGAAGAGCCTGACAGGGTCTTCACTTCAGTTAGGTCGGAGTCAGACATCTGTGGAGGTAACACAAAGAGAAGGCCAAATTACATGTGTTTAGTATGTGGGATTGCAACATACGATCAGCACATGTAACACATGTGTACATACCTTGAAGGGGCAGATTCAGCTGCTTGTAATGACACACCTGGGGACAAGGCCACACTTCCTGTGTTCCACCCCCCAATATATGGCATGCACAGGGACGTTTAGCTTTGCTCTATACCACACATTAATATTGGGGTTATACGCTCTGCAGACATATTCAGGTCACAGACGTGCACGTATTGTAACATGTCCAGTCTCACGCTGAGTTGTTTAGCTTTGCTCTGTGCAGGTATCAGGGAAAATGCCCAGAAAGATGTTCAAGCCAACATACGTTCAGTGACCAAAGGTATCCAGCACAAGTTCATGATTAATGTCCTCTATATAATTAAAGTTCAAATACATTGCTATAGCCGACCTCGGCTTCTGAGGCCCATCCTCGACTGCGGTCCGATTTTGTGCACCTTCTCCACTTTGCTTTTGGTTTCTATACCCAAGAAAGATGGCAGATCCTCCAAAGATTCTGTTTTTTTAAGCCTGAACATGCTTTACCCTTACAAATTGCACATGATATAGTCAATCTTTATTAGGTTGGAACATAGATCTGTAACATTTATGTATTTATCTGCAATATATTGTGTTTTGTACATTATACTTTCATCTTTTAATAAAACAAAACTTTTTTATTTAGAAACAAAGTAACATTAAGTCCAAAGATCACAAAGTGCAAACAAACTTAAAGAAAGACAGTAGTTCTAGATTCAAAGATCATTGATGGGGACCCTACCTGCAAATACTATACTAAATCCACTAAGAATTCCATGAACTTGACAACCCATTATATTGTCCTATGCAATGTAAGTAAGCCAATCTTATACAGATATACTCATCATTATTCTATCCACTGTCACGTTAGTGTGTTGTTGGTTTTTATCACAGTGCGACAGGGTAATGTGATAGTTTACAAATGTTTCTAAAATTCTTACTTGACAGAATACATTGGAGACATTTTTCCTCTAATAAATTTTCTGAATGTAATAAATTTGTAAGTTATATTAAATAGGTGCCTTATTCTGGTTCCATGACAATTGTGTACAAGATAATTGTGTACGGACAATTGTGTACAGACAATTGTGTACAGGCCAATTGTGTCCAAGGACAATTGTGTACAAGGACAATTGTGTACAGGGCAATTGTGTACAAGGCAATTGTGTACAAGGCAATTGTGTACGGACAATTGTGTACAAGGCAATTGTGTACGGACAATAGTGTACAAGGCAATTGTGTACGGACAATAGTGTACAAGGCAATTGTGTACGGACAATAGTGTACAAGGCAATTGTGTACGGACAATTGTGTACAAGGCAATTGTGTACGGACAATTGTGTACAAGGCAATTGTGTACGGACAATTGTGTACGGACAATTGTGTACGGACAATTGTGTACAAGGCAATTGTGTACGGACAATTGTGTACAAGGCAATTGTGTACGGGCAATTGTGTACGGACAAT
The DNA here is from genome assembly GCA_033576535.1 of Allobates femoralis. Lineage (NCBI taxonomy): Eukaryota > Metazoa > Chordata > Amphibia > Anura > Aromobatidae > Allobates > Allobates femoralis. Next base: position 603,960,384 of record JARQOC010000001.1, on the reverse strand, counting down.
TGTGTACGGACAATTGTGTACAAGGCAATTGTGTACGGACAATTGTGTACGGACAATTGTGTACGGACAATTGTGTACAAGGCAATTGTGTACGGACAATTGTGTACGGACAATTGTGTACGGACAATTGTGTACAAGGCAATTGTGTACGGACAATTGTGTACAAGGCAATTGTGTACGGACAATTGTGTACGGACAATTGTGTACAGACAATTGTGTACAAGTGTGTACAAGGCAATTGTGTACGGACAATTGTGTACAAGGCAATTATTTGTGTACAGGCCACTTGTACAGGCCACTTTCACAATGACGCTTACTTTCAGTTTCATTACTCACCCCTTGCAACTTTCACCATGACTTTTACTATGAGCAAGTCTGAAAAAGACAAAGATGTCCTTAGGCTTGGGGGACACGAGTATATCCTGCACAGGACACGTGATGACAGCATCAAAGAATGGCGGTGCAGGCAAGTCAACAAATTCAAGTGTCCCGCACGCATGCACACATCTGGAGCCGCGATTGTTAAACAGCCGACTGAGCACAGTCACTCTGCAGATCCAGTTCAAGCTGAAGCCAGAGCTACAATGGCTGCTCTGAGGCAAGAAGCAATCAGCTCTCAAGCATCTACTAGAAGCATTGTTGGACAGGTTCTTCGAGACAGGTCTGATGACGTGTTGTCTCGAATGCCCAAGCGAAGTGACGTTGAGCGAAATACACGTCGGGTCAGGCAGCGAGCAAACACCATGCTGACTCCTCCTCAAAGCATCAATTTTGCTATCCCCCAGGAATACAGCGACATCATTTTATATGACTCTGCAAGAGATGACCCCCACAGGATTCTTGCCATTGGTAGCAATGAACTGTTGCCTTATTTCGAAAGAGGAGAGACATGGTTTGGCGATGGAACGTTCAAGGTGGTGCCAACCATGTTCTTTCAGCTGTATTCTCTCCATGCAAAAGTCGGCAACTCCTATCCTCCCCTGATCTACTGCCTGCTGCCAAACAAGACTGGTCCAACCTATCGTCGAATGATCACGGCGCTCAAAGGGTTGATGCCAGGTGCAAATCCCCAGAAAATTCTTCTTGACTTTGAGATGGCAGCAATGTCAGCTTTCCAAGATGAGTTTCCAGCTGCAGCGATTTCTGGCTGCTTCTTTCATCTGAGCCAGTCCATTATTCGAAAGGTCAATGAGCTGGGCCTAAAGGCTGAATTTGAGGCTGAGGATGGAGAGTTCAATCTCAAGGTAAAATCTTTGGCCTCCTTGGCGTTTGTCCCACCAGCCGAAGTAAGTGCAAGGTATGACGAACTAGCCCAAATCTTCCCTGATGATGATGCTACCAATCAGCTCCTCTCCTACTTTGAGCATACCTACGTTAGGGGGCCAGGAGTAGGTGGACGCTTTCGAAACGCAAGGTTTACTCCAGAGGTCTGGAATCATTATGCTGACGCTTTGGCCTCTGCCCCCAAGACCACGAATTGCTGCGAGGGGTTTCATAACGCCTTACAAGCACTCTTTCTTTGTGCTCATCCTACCGTGTGGAAACTGTTCAACGGACTCATTAGTGACATGGCAATTCATAGACTTACAGCCCAGAATGCTGAGGTACTGAATGTTGAGCATCCACGAAGCAAGTATGTCCAGCTAGCTGAACGACTGCGTGTGAAAGTGGCTGATTATCACAATCAAGGAGACAAGCTGCGGTATCTACGAGCGATCAGCAACATGCAGGCACGATAGACAAGACCAGCAATATTTGTAGAATAAGAATAGAAGAAGCTTTGAAACTGTTATTCAATAAGCAATCTTACGTTAAAATCAATGATGAATAAAGTATTTCCTTTTTTTGGACGTTTAATTTTTTGTTTTCCCTATACTTGTCTGTAAATAATCGTCCGTACACACTTGTCCGTACACAATTGTGTTGTACACAATTGTCCATACACAATTGCCTTGTACACACTTGTCCGTACACAATTGCCTTGTACACACTTGTACACAATTGTCTGTACACAATTGTCCGTACACAATTGTCCGTACACAATTGCCTTGTACACACTTGTACACAATTGTCTGTACACAATTGTCCGTACACAATTGCCTTGTACACAATTGTCCGTACACAATTGCCTTGTACACAATTGTCCGTACACAATTGTCCGTACACAATTGCCTTGTACACAATTGTCCGTACACAATTGCCTTGTACACAATTGTCCGTACACAATTGCCTTGTACACAATTGTCCGTACACAATTGCCTTGTACACAATTGTCCGTACACAATTGCCTTGTACACAATTGTCCGTACACAATTGCCTTGTACACACTTGTCCGTACACAATTGCCTTGTACACAATTGTCTGTACACAATTGTCCGTACACAATTGTCCGTACACAATTGCCTTGTACACAATTGTCCGTACACAATTGCCTTGTACACAATTGTCCGTACACAATTGTCCGTACACAATTGCCTTGTACACAATTGTCCGTACACAATTGCCTTGTACACAATTGTCCGTACACAATTGCCTTGTACACAATTGTCCGTACACAATTGTCCGTACACAATTGCCTTGTACACAATTGTCCGTACACAATTGCCTTGTACACAATTGTCCGTACACAATTGCCTTGTACACAATTGTCCGTACACAATTGCCTTGTACACAATTGTCCGTACACAATTGCCTTGTACACAATTGTCCGTACACAATTGTCCGTACACAATTGCCTTGTACACAATTGTCCGTACACAATTGTCCTTGTACACAATTGTCCTTGGACACAATTGGCCTGTACACAATTGTCTGTACACAATTGTCCGTACACAATTATCTTGTACACAATTGTCCTGTCACCCCTTATTCTTAGTAGGAAATGATATGATTATATATATTAAGCTTAAAATAATGAATTTCTAAGTGTGACCCACTGGCTCATTCAGAAATGGTTGCCCACTGATTGTATGGATCTGATTTGGACGTATCCTTGATTTCAAATCACAGAATTGGAAATCAAGCATTGAAAATGTACACTGTACAGAATTATTAGGCAAATGAGTATTTTGATCACATGGTACTTTTTATAATGTTTTTCATTGGACGATTAAAGAAAGATACGTCACTCACCCACCGGATACATTGCAACTCAGTTTATTTAACCCTCAAGGGTTACATCAGTGCAGGGAGGGGAAGTGAGGAGGCATCATGCTATAATATATATATATATATATATATATATGTAATCGTACGCCTTTAGGTTCGCTTGGCAGCGTGACACCAACAACCACATTTAACATAATATAAACAACGGTTTATTATTTTTTTGGCATAAACCTGCTTATTACTCACACATCATACAATGTAAATCATACAGTTAACAGGTCATACACTGTTCACATGTCATATGACCATTAGACACAGTTCACATTTCTTATGTACACCAGAGCACTAATGACAGCTCTATCGAGGATCAGGAGCACTAACCGTAGCTCCTTTGGCGGTTACGGCCACCTAGCAGTATATACACTTTATATATACTCAGCAGACCGTTATCTAAATCACAACGTGTTTTAATGGCAGCTATGCCCGACTGGCATTTACATTACACATGATTCCCAGAACCTTAAGGCGTCCCTTACCAACTCTTACAGACCCAGTATGGTTTTAGTGGCGGCTCTGCCTGTCTGGCATCATTTACATTATGCATGCTCAAGAGAACATTGAGGCGTCCCTTACCGACTCTTACAGACCCAGTCTGGTTCTAATGGCGGCTATGCCTGCCTGGTATCATTTACATTATGCATGCTCAACAGAACATTGAGGCATCCCTTACCGACTCTTACAGACCTAGTCTAGTTGTAAGCTATGCCCGTCTTGCATTCGAGGCATCCCCAGTCTCAGCACATGCTACTCAGCATACAGTTCACTGTGCCCTCGAGATATCTTCAGTCTCTCACATGGCACACACACACACATACACAGTCCGGCATGGACTTCAGGCTTCTCAAGGCTAGACCACACACATACACAGTCCGGCATGGACTTAAGCCTTCTCAGGACCAGACCAGGTTCTGAGCCACCTGAGCTCCTGGCCAGTTAAAGCATCCCTCAAGGTCTCCTCATCCTGCCCATGATGCCCGGCTGCCTCCAAGCCCCACCAACACAGGCCGAGATCCCGGACGGCAGCTTCACCAACATGGTCAGATTGAGCCCCCTACAAGTTCAGTCAGGACCCCCATACACTCAGGTGCTCTACCAACCTCACGGTCTATCCACAGGCTTCATAGAGCTCAGAGAGATCAGCGTCTCTGGCAGGGAGAGCCAGGCGTCCTTCCTCATCCCCTCAAAGGGGACGGGACCCCTCTGAGACACGTCCTCTCCCTCAGAGGATCATGTGTGGTCCCTCTTGACCTCCAGCATTATGCAGCTATTAACCTGGCTGCCACACCCACACCTGCAAAGCAGTGCTTTCAATCAGCACATACTCACACACACAGACATGCTGCTGTTAACCGTTTGTGTGCTTCAATTAACACACGCTCAGACCTGTGTGCCATTAACCCACTGTGCACCAGTCAGGTCTAACACAGCAATCACACAGAGTAAAAATAGGTTCATGTGAACAGGCTCCTGTGCTGTATGCCGGCCATGAGCTAACATGCCTGGCCATACCATACAATGCACATGTGATGCACCCTGGCCGTGGGGCACCATGCCATCGGTGCCTCACAATATAAATAAATAAATATATATATATATATATATATATATATATATATATATATGCCTTTTTCTTTTAAATAAAAGTTCCTTTCTTTCACAAAAATGTTGTTGTCTTTATTTTATATTACATATGTTAGATTTTTAGTACACAGGTAGAGAAGCATGTGTACTCTGCTACAATGCAACTGAAGCCACACATGACGATGCTGAGGGATACCTCTTTTTCATTATAACACTCCCCCCTTCCTTTTACCGCAAACTCATAAATAAATGACATGACTACGTATGTTGCACGAATGGCCACAGCTTTATTTTAACAAGTATATATATATACTAGCTGGGTGCCCGATGCACATGCATCGGGATTCTAGCAGAGCGAGTCTCTGACTCGCAATGGCCGCTTCGCGGCCAATGCTTCGCGCTGCTAAGGCGACTCGCCATGCCCGCTGCGCGGGCATAGCGAGTCGCCTTAGAACTGCTCGCAATGGCCGCTGCGCAGCCAATGCTTCGGGCGTATCCACATGACCACGCTGACTCGCAGCGTGAGCGGACTCAAAAGGGGCAAAAAACCCATTCGTGATTATATAATAGATATATCTTTACGCGGCTCCCCATGCCGCCCCCTTTTAATACAACCATAACAACCATAACCGATATATATATATATGCTTAACACAACTATAACCTAACACTGATAGGTCCATCCCAGAAACAACCATTATTTTATCCCCTAGCCTTATCCTAAAACCGGCCCAGGGAACCACCTCGGCCGTAACCAATCAACCCGCGTGTGAGGTATCAACGTTCCATCGTTAAATACCCCTTTCCCGAACCTGCAGGACCTACACTCACAAGTTCCCAAATTCTTTTACAAAGCCACTACCCATGAATGACTTTGTACCACCACCAAATATCGGTACTCCCAGCCTCTGGAATCGGACCTATCCCCCGCCTCTGGAATCGGACCTATCCCCCGCCTCTGGAATCGGACCTATTTCCCCGCCAAAGACTGGCCCCAAGACCCCTTATGTAGCCCGGGCCCTCCACACCCCCATGGCCTGCTCCTAACCATCCCACAATCCCAGCATCCACAAATCTAAGCCAATGTCAGTAATATGTACTCCATCTTGCCGTAAATATTGGCCCAAGGACTCCTCCAAATCTCTGTGCCGTACCACCAAACCTCCATTTCTGGCAACAAACCGACCAATCCAGTCGACCGACCTGGCAAAACGCCAACTCGTGCGAGCCACTATGTCGGACCACACTATAATTTGACCCTGGAACCCTCTCCACAATCGCATCAAGTCCAACTTAATCTCCCTCTTCAGGTCTCTGGCCGTCCGCACTCCCAAATCGTTCCCTTCCACATGCAAAACAAGGACGTTGGGGTCCTGATCAACCCTGGCATAATACGCGACATCCGGGAGCACTCTCCCCCACGTCATGCCACGTATCTCAATCCATTTTACCCGCGCATCCTCTCTTGCCAGTCCAAGCTGTCGGCCCTCTGGACATGCGTCCGCACGTAACGCTCCCCAGTAAACGTAGGAGTTCCGGAGGATCCAGACCAAACACGCACCTATAAAATAAACACCATTAACGAATACCACCAACCTGTCAATCAATAGTTAACTCCCTCATATTAAACAACTACTCCCCCCCCCCCCCCGCACGTTCAGTGCATATTTCCCTTCAACAAATGCTCCGCATATAAAGGCGAAAACGAGGGGATTCCCATCTCCCAATCTGACGGAACAACTCATCACTCAACCCCCATCTAGAAGCCTCCGTCGCCGCCCCTATCCGAAATGAATGCGATTCATACTCACTTGGCACCTCTCCTACCCGTGCCAAGCAAACCTTTGACACTGATATAAACTGAAATTTTGACAACGATGAACCATCCTCATGTCGCAATAAGGACCCAGGGTATCCTCAGCGCAGCCTCAAAAAAACCTGCCTCCTGCGAAACTGGACACAACTGATGACCCGGTATACCATACATCACCACCAAGCGTCCTCGACCCAACTGATCCGTTTTGGAACGACGCAACTTACACTCCACCCGATCCTCCGTAATCACCACATCCCCGAACAAAAGACCTCCTGATACATGCTTCGCAGGACTAACTAATTTGCTAATGTTCCAGCAATTGAAATGAAATCGGCCTCCTGATGTTCCGGGCCCTCGTCCCTTTCTTAAAACCCTTCATGGCCTGCCACACCAAAAAATCCTTCGTGGCATCTTTGACCCCTTCCAACTTGAACCAAAATGCTAATGCGACCAACCTGTGTCCCATCGCTGACACTGACCGGCCTACTACGAAATCCCCACTCACAAACAACAACACCCCAAAAACCTTTCCTTCGTAGCCCGGTCCCAATAATCCACCTCGCTCTAATTCCTCCCACTCCTGCCACACCGACTGATATCGGCACCAAGTAGCCTCAGTCACCGATCTCCTGACCCTTTCATAGGCTAAACTGATACCAAATCCCACAACCAATCAGGACACTGTTCTCCCTCCTTGTCTGCTCCTGGCACCAGGCTCCGGAACCTGAAAAACTGAAAACGGGACAACGCATCAGCTACCTAATTTTCCACGCCCAGCACATGCTTCGCCACCATGCAAATGTTAAAGTCTAAACAACGCAGCACTATATGTCGCAACAACTCCACTACCGGTGGTGATTTTGGTGAGAGAGTATCAATGGAATGGACCACCGCCATATTATCGCAATGCAAGCAAACCTTCTTGCCTGCGAAGTCCGAACCCCACTACTCAATCGCCACCTTAATCAGAAAGAGCTCCAGCAAAGCCAAGTTTCTTACCAACCCCTTCTCTTGCCATAACTGTGGCCACTCACCCACACTCCAATGATTCCGAAAAATCGCTCCAAAGCCTGCAGCTCCTGCTGCGTCCGTAAACAGCTCCAACTGTCTATTGGATATCACCTTGCTCATCCATAACATCCTCCCATTGTACCTGTCTAAGAAGGAGTCCCACACCACCAAGTCCCCTTTTATCACCTTAGTCACCCTGACAAAGTGATTCGGAGACGTGACACCTGCATTCGCACTCGCCCTCGCCAACCTCCTATTGAATATTCGCCCCATCGGCATGATGTGACATGCGAAATTCAGCTTCCCCAACCCGGACTGCAACTCCCTCAACCTCACCTTTTAGCATAAAACAATGCTCGGACCGACTTCTTCAAATCAACCAACTTCCCCTCTGGCAGCCGACACTCCATGGCCACCGTATCAATTTCAATGCCCAAAAACACAAGAGAGTCGCTGGCCCTTCTGTTTTCTCCTTTGCCAACGGAATACCAAAACTGTTCGCTATCCTCTCCAAGGTAAACAGCAACAATGAACAAACCGATGACTCCGCAGGCCCTACACATAAAAAGTCATCCAGATAATGAATCACTGAATGGACCCCTGCAACATCCAGAACTGCCCATTCCATAAAAGAACTAAACGCTTCAAAATATGCACAAGAAATAGAACAACTCATGGGCAGGCAGCAATCCACATAAAACTCCCCTTCCCACATGCACCCCAACAAATTAAAACTATCCGATTTTGCCATCAATGCCCCTGTCCCGCAGCCCTGTCAAACGAAACGTAACAAACTGCTGACAGATCCGATGAGATCCCGTCAGTACCCGACAACCCGGCCGGGTAGGATAAATGATGTATGAGCCTGAATTTATTCGGCTCCTTCTTGGGTACCACGCCCAATTGCAAAATCCTAAGATTAGGAAGTGGGAGTGTCCTTGAAAGGACCCGCCATCCTACCTAACCCACCTCCTTGAATAGCTTTTCTTTCACAACCTCCGGATGCTCCCTAGCGGACCTCAAATTACCCAGGTGAAAAACGGGGGCATCAGGATAAAACAGGATCCTAAAGCCATCAACAAAACCTCGCCGCAAAAATTCCGCTGCCTGCACATCCGGGTATCTATTTTAATAGGGAAGCATCGCCTCTACCTTCACCGGCGTCCTCCCTCTTGCCAGCACCATCACCTGCCTTCCCCTTTCCTTTTTTAAAACACCTAGCAAAAGGGTGGTTACCTTGCACAGCCGGAGCACTCGTGCTTGAACCGGCATGACGCCCCAAACTTGCAGTACCCCTCATTATACTGCCAACAAGCCCCCTATCTTTGTCCCGCCGAGGACCCACCACTTGTGCCCCAGGCTCCCGGCGCCCCCCACGAAAGGGCTGAGCCGGAGCTGTCATGAGCCGCATCCACAAGGAAATATCCTTGTGATCCCACCTGATACTAGCCTGCAGAGCTTTCCGTTACCGAAACTGCTCATCATACCTTAACCATCCCAAGCCTCCATACACTGTACGCCTCCCCTATCGAGTCCATATATATCCGAAAAGAGCGGAGCAATTCTCCTGTCGGGCCCCGTGGGACGGGGGTACTCGGTACCGGACCGGTTTGTTACTAGGGAAGTCATGGGTGGTCCTGGTCCGGACCGTGTCCCGGGCTCGGCAATAAAAGGGGAATATTTACAGGGGATTGTCAGTCGTGACCCACCCAATATATGCGGCCAGTGATGGGGCCGCCGCTGCTGCAGAACCTCCGGGGATGATGGAATAGCAGCTTAGATGTAATAGTTCCAGTGGGTAGAACGGTATTCCCCGGGGCAGTAAGGGTTAAGGTACCGTCACACAGGGACATATCGCCGGCGATCTTGCCGAGATCTCATGAACGCGCACATCGCTTCAACATCGCTCGAGAGCCGTCAGACGTAGCAATATCGCCGGCAACACAGGGCGATCCGGCGATTCCGGAATCGCCTGAAACAACCTTGAGGCGATGTGTGCTCTTCAGATCTCCGTGTCACACAGCACCACCTCACCGGCATTGTGTTCCGAAATTAGAACAACAAGGCGTGCCACACAGTCTTAGACCGCGCCCCTGCTACTCCGATTGGTTGTAACAGCAGCGTTTTCATTTGTCAGCCGACTAGATTGATGTCTGCGTGTTGTGATCAGCCACACAATGGCGGCGTTAGGTCACATATGCTCCCGGAACGCTTGTTTAAGGCATTAGGCAATTGTGAATTGATTCAGACATCTGGTCCTGAAGTCACACATACGACATACATTGTTCACCCAATGCTTTAACCATTGCACATGAGTTTTGCAGTTAATGGCCCACTTCCGTGGCTACTCCATTTGTCTAGGGTGTACATTTCTGCATTGTGTAAAGATGCTATTTTACATGGCATGCATGTCGAATAAAACCAATGAAACAATGTTTTTGGGGCTGCTTAATTTACTTTACATATAGCCACAACAATGTGTGTCCAGATTTTAGGACGAAAAAGTTTTTGTGTCTCATAATTTAAATAAATCAACATGTCAACAATTGTGTTTTTAAATTTGAAAGTATTATGGTGGGTTTACACACACCAATCATTGTATCCAATCTCTGAACCAATCTCTGGTTGCAGTGAAATCATGGACACAGTTCCATTTTGTGGCTGTGTACAACATGGAGCAATCTGTCCATGATTTCACTGCAACCAGAGATTGGTTCAGAGATTGAACAGATAAATTGGTGTGTGTAAACCCACCATTAATAGTGTGCACATCCAAACTATTGCCAAACAACACAGCACATGATGGGGGAACATCTGTCTGCAAAATTACAGAGTGATGAAAATGGTAGCTTCTTTTCGATAAAGCCACTAAAATTGTGAACAAATTAAGAGTGCAGGGTGCAGTAAGCCCCCACACTACACCATGTTCTGCTGCCATTCCACAGCACCTGACCCGTTGAAATAGGAGCAGTAGCTGTCTCTGCTGGCCCTGGCATCCTGCTGGACACGGCCCTGGCTTAACCCTTGGAGTGGCGCTATGCCAGGGTCGTGGGCACGCCAGTCACCCGGACGAATTTCTCCCGTGCTGGGGTCCACTGAATCAACATAACTTCCTGGCGTGTATGATGCAGCATCCCTACGACGCAGAAAATTATGCAGCACACAGCAGGCCATCACTACTATATGGATAGATTCCATTTTCATATTCAAAGGTGTATGAAACAAGCGGAATCTATTAGCCATGATCCCGAATGCATTTTCCACCACCCGACGGGCCCGGGACAGCCGGTAATTGAAAATGCGCTGCTCAGGGGTCAGAGTCCTCTGGGGATATGGCCGTAGTAGGTGTGCCTGAAGTGGAAAGGCTTCATCCCCCACAAACGCAAAGTTCAGATGTTCAGTCGTGACATCATTTGAGGGCAAGTTTATCCGACCCCTCCTAAGGTCTTCACCAAAGGAGGTCTGAGAAAACACACCCCCATCAGACACACGACCGTTCATCCCAACATCCACGTACAGAAATTCATAGTTGGCATTGACGAGGGCCATAAGGACCACACTGAAATAGTTTTTATAGTTGTAATAGAAGGACCCGCTGTTGGGGGGTTGTGTGATCCTTATATGCTTTCCATCCAATGCCCCACCGCAGTTGGGGAATTGCCATCGATTTTGGAAACCATTGGCAACCTCAACCCATTCTGCGGGTGTGGAGGGAAACGGCATATAAGATGTCAGCAGGCTCCTCACAATGGCCTCACATGTCTCGGGGATTAGGCGACTCAACAGGGGCCGTGAGACTGCTGCAGTATACTGCAGGGCAGTCATCGAATGGCCAGTTGCCAGGAAACGCAGCGTGACAGCCAACCGCTCCTCAGGTGGTACAGCCAAGCGCATGACAGTGTCCTCCCGGGCAATGTAAGGACGGACACCTTCAAGCAGCAGTTTAAAGGTGTCCTCTGTCATGCGCAAATAATTACGGTAGTCATGAGGGCTATGGTCCTCGAGCTGACGGATAAGCATAATGTGAGAATTATTGGCCCTGTTCTGCAGCCACGGCCGCACCCACATCCGTCGTGGTGTTCGATTATTCCTGGCCTCCCATTGTTCTTCCTCAATCAACTCCTCCTCCACCAAGGCCAAAGCCAGTAGTCTCTGTGGCTCGGGGTCCATTGTACATGCAACTGCTGTAAATTTAAAGTTGCAAATAGCAAGAACATTAGTCAACAACATATGTACATACACATAATTGTTGTTAGGAGGGATAAATTGCACTAAATTACCTTGTCCAATGCGGCACGTTTGACAACAGAAGGTGACAGTATCACAATTGATCAGCCTTAAATACTGCCTTGGAACGAAGTATTGCAAGCCTGTGGATACAAAAACAAGATTCACTGTCCAACAATGTACTGCAAGCCTCTGCAGCCCACTTCACACACAGATATCTGAGGACTATATCTGAACCGATCTCTGGTTGCCGTTAAATCCTGAGTACATTGCTCCATGTTTGACAGAGACACAAAATTGAGCAACGTCTCATGGATTTCACTGCAGCAAGAGATTTTGTCAAAAATTTGACTCAAATATCTGTGTGTGTGAAGTGGCCTTCAAGAACACATGTGCTTCAACATTCATACGGCACCTTGTAATACCTTATTCTCTAGCGTTGTGTGCATCAGCGTTTTAAAACATAAATTGTCCTACTCCACTCCAACACCATGTGTCCGGGACGCCAAGTCGCGCACGAAGGGGAGTGTCCTTACGGAGTTAAACATCCATTTAAAACGCTCCGGCGTGACGCAATGGGCGTGTCAATATCTTGGCGCGAAAACGCACGATCAATCACATTTCAGGGGCGATTACTTAAGCGTCCTCCGAGCATGGCGGACAGGCGTCGGCGTTTTATGAAGACAACCGGGTGGCGTCTCCCTTGCTTTTACTAACGGTATGCAATTGTAGGCTGCTATGTTTGCTATACAGACATGTTTTTGAATGTTTGATGTTAAATACTTTTAGGTAGGTCAGGTGCTCACTGTTAACTGTGATTTACTAAATTTATTTTAATGTTTATGGGCCATAATTATTTTAAAAAGCTTTTTACAAACACATTAGAGAAAGACCATAGTTGCCATACCTATGACACTGCCCCCATTGTCATACAATAATGGTAGCCCTTTATTGAAGGATACATTATGTGATATCTGAGCCATATATGTTTGCTGGATATGATATGTCAGTCGACAGTTTTTCGTCCTTCATCTGAGTTTAGAGGACATCTCTGAGCCAGCACCACACATAAGGCTCACCACACAGCATAACCTCCATCAGGGCTAGGATTTAGCGTTTCCATAACATACATGTCATTCTGTATTGTCATGTATTGTGTGGCGTAATGCACTCCAGCGTCCAGCAACACTGTCCCCACCTTGTTTGCCAGGTGATGGTCACTGCTGGGGTTGCACAGGGACGATGCACTCAGTGATGATGTAATCAATGTCTTCCATCACTTGATGATCAGCGGTGTTGTCAGGTGTCAGACCCTGGTTTAGTGCTGCTGTGTTTTTTTTTTTTTTTTTTTTTTTTTTTAACCTGAATGTCCACACAAACTTTACCTACACAAACAGGTGTAAGTGAGTGTTGTCTTCTTGGATCAATCTATCCAGGATTCTGTATCTGATTTAATTCAATGTTGCACTGTAACGTCCTGTGGGGTACATAAATGTACATGTGGAAGTGTGTTTTGGTTTGCTTATTTCCATTTTCTAATTTTTTGGGGGACAGATAGCCTCTATTATGTTATATTTTGTCATTAAATATTTAATTTTCAAAATTAAAGCAATAGGCAATGCTCTGTTGGCGATGCACATCTGTAAACAGACATGCCTGTTGAGCCTAAAAATTTTTAATTTTTTTAACATTGCAGATGAGCGAAAATCAAGATTTCATGCGGGCCTTCATTTCACTCTATGAAGAGCAGGAATGCTTATGGAGGACTCGTCTGCCTTCATACAAAAATAAAGCTGTAAAGTCGGCGGCATATGCCAAATTGGTTGATTTGTATGTGGCACACCACCCGGGGAGTCCTGTGACGAAAATCTGGTGAAGGTTAAAATCAAGTCGCTACGTACTGTATTTCGGAAAGAGCACCAGAAAGTCATGGATACACGGTCGGGGGCTGGCACGGATGACGTCTATGTACCTCAATTGTGGTACTACGATCTACTGAAGTTTACTCTTGATCAGCAGCTTCCTCAAAAAACTCTGAACAGCAGGAACTTTCTGCCAGAAGCCGCTGCGACGCAAATGTCAACGTTAATGCAATCTGAGGTAGGTGTTTTTCAATGTTCACAAAGGAGCATGCATGATTGTGGGAACCTATTGAGGAAAATTTTTCAAAATGGGTGGCAAATGCAAATTGTTTGTCAGTGAAAAAACCGTGCAGGCTGGCCCAAAAGTTTAACTGAGTGGATGTCTGTGTGCAAAACATAATGTAAGCTGCCATGGAGCACATTGCAAAATTCATTTACGTTTCAATTTCACTGCCAGCATTGGTGGAAAACACCATGAGGGTTGGTTTTGGGACATGTGAACTAGGCAGGTTACCTTGTGTTAGCCCTTGTAGACAGTGTTGTAACCTTCAGAGCCAATTTTACGATTTGTGGGCCCAGAAATGCTGTATTAACTTTTACATTCTATCTTTTTTTTTTAAAAAAGGAATCCGAGGCAACTGTGTCTACGGAACAACAGAACACCTTAGACAGCCAGAGCCCTGAAGCTGGATCACAGGGGGACTCTGTTGCCCAGCATGTGACTACCGTGGATCATCAGGGTCCAAGGTTTGCTGTGCGGCGTAGACGTCCCATGACACAACCTACCACTGAACTTGGAACATGGGCCAAAAAAGTGCTCTATAATATGGAGAGCAAACCAAGCAGTGGCTTTGGCCAGGTCGTCAGTGAGCGTTTAGTTAAAATGGATTTTGACACCCGTTGCCATGTAGAGAGGGTTATCCTCCTTGCACTCGATGCTGGCAGAGATGGCACCATAACCGCCAGAACCATCTTATCTGAGCCACAGGAGCAAACTCAAGTTGCCCCGTTTAACAGGGGCCCAACTTATGCTGCAGGCGTAACGCCCGAATTCAGAGTGTAAAACAACGTCCAACAACAGAGGCCTCTGCCATATGCGTATAATCAAATTGTTCACCAGCCAATGATGGGTCATGGTGCTGGCTTGAACCAAGAGCCACCTCACTATCAGCCCCTTTAATGTATTTTTTGGGTTGAAAAGCAAAAAGCTGCAATGTGTTTTTGAGAGATTCCAAAAGTTTGGTATTTTTATGAGTTCAAGTTTTTGTATTTTTCACTTGCCCACTAATCATATTGGACGGTTGTCCTATTTGTTTTTTTGCCCAGCAAATAAAATTGTCCTTCTACAAGGATTGCACATGTTTTCAATTATTCCGCCATTCCGTAACATTGGAAAAGCATGAATGTTGCCCCATAAACATATTTGCCTATTTCTGGGGTTCACACTACCATCATATGGGTTGGTCCATCATATATGTTTATTTATCAGGGGTTTGACAATGTAACAAGAGGACCATTTCCAATATCATCCAAAATCCTGTGTAAGGATGTTGTTTTAAGCTTAAAAACCGTTTAGCATTGGTGGAGTATTTGCATATTCTGTTCCTATGTGTAACAGAGTCAGCTAAAAATTACCTTCATGATGGTGTTGTACACTATTGCTCGTCACCTTCTAGGTGCCATAACACATCCAAATAGAGGCAGATATCCGGCTGTTTTTTTGACCCACATCACAATAACATACCACCAAGGGCCACAAGGTTCTGGTGCCGATAGCAAGCTTACCAACAACACATTGACCTTTGCCGTTCCAGTAAAGGCAGCATCTTTATTGTTGCAAGGGCTTATGGTGCTTGTGTGCATAACAAGGGTAGGAGGTGAACATGTTTTGTTTTTGAACATCCTAACATGGTGCCTAAACATTAATCAATCGTTAAAACATTAGACACCCTTTGCTCTTTTTTTTTTAAATTGCCGGCAATCATATTAGTTTTTAAAAAAGATAAGCAAAGGTGTTGTAAACAACATGATATTGTAAGCCCAGCAAGTATGGATTTTGTGGTTGCCAGGTGGGCAAACGGGCGCTCTGACAACACAGAACACCCGTTGGAGATGTGCTCCACAACAATTGGCACAACAAACCAATTAGCTTAATTTTAAATATAGAGGTGTGATATTTCTTCAGGTAATGGATGGACACCATGTGTATGTATGTGTTGCACATTGTTTGCCCTTAAATTACTCGCATTAAAGATGTTCTTCCGATATGGCTTGACCTTCATGAAAATGAAGTTCACCAATTTCCGCAACAAAGCTATTAATATATTTGTTGTAAAACATGGTACATTTATTAATGCCAAATGCAAATAGAGAACATTCATTTCAACATGAAACACAACGTGCAGACTAACTGCACATTGCTGTTTGCCCAAGGGAATAACCCCCAACAAGTTGGGAGGGTCCAAATGTGGGAGCCTTTTTTGTAATAGGGCAACGTGTTAGGAGGAGCATACTCCCTATTTTCCAAATGTTGGACACAACAAGCAAATATCCCAACAGGGGAAAAAAGATCAAACCAACAATAGCCAACATGGCTAATACCAATGTGGAGGGTCCAACATGGACAACAGTAAGTGCGGGCACATGGTCCATTCAACTCTAGTGTCTCCTTCTCATGGGACAACACCATGTGCTTGCTGCAGGTCAGCCAGCATCTCTCTTAACCGGGCCAACTCCTGGAGATGACGTTGGTTGTCGCAGTGGAGTTGTCGTTCAAAATTGCCAAGGGCCTCTAGCACAGCCGCAAAAGTAGGGATAACTGTAGAGGAAGAAATGTAAACATTACAATCCAAACAAACCTGTGTTTCCAATCACCATTCTGCAAATAAAAACCATCTCCTTACACCCAGGCTGTCCATCATCGGAAATATAATGGTCTGATGGGGATGCACTGAGACTCCATCCGGCCTCACCGGCACGTTCACCATCTGCAGACAAAATTATTTAAGGCTTATGTCCCCCTAAAATTCAAACTTCAAGAAATGAACCTAACCGGCAAAATAAAACAAAATTTGCAAGTTGACCAGCCGCCAAGCAAAAACTTACCACCATAGGCATCCAGGTATGGGTGAACAACTGGCTCAAGCCTATCCTCCTCCACAGGCCCTGTTGGTGAGGCAACCTCTGCAACATCAGGCTCTGGGGACATTGCAACCCCTGTGCTGGCCACCGAGCTTGAAATGGTGGGAGGTGGTGTCTTCCCTGGGCTGGGGCTTTGAGGCCAGAGGACGTGGCCGTGATGCAAAAGTGGTCCAGGGCTACAGGGGGGCCCATCAGCCATGCCATCCGGTGGTGTAAGGTCCTGGCCATCCTGGGGCCATGTTGGGGAAGGGAGGTGATAATCCTCATCCATCCATGTGTAGGAAATGTTGGATGGAGAATCCTTTGAGTTTGACTCGGCGGAAAGCCTTTCATCCGCCTCTCCAACTGCTGCCATCTCTACATTGACGTTGGCCCCAACAATAGCAGGTGATGTTGGTCCAGCATCCTCCTGTTGCGGTGGGGAAGGTGCCACACCTTGGGGTGGGTCATGGTTTGCATCTTCCGATGCAGAATCCTCGGCATCTGTATTTCAAAGGACAATTAAAAATCTTGTCAGACAAAGTTGTTAAAAATTTTGGTCAAAAATATAGACAGTGTGCCTCTTTCTGTTCAACCCTTTTATAATATATTGCAAGGTGATGGTGGATGCATATAATCAGGTGTTAGCCATGTTGTGTGTTTCCAACACAGTCTGCTTAAGCACAGTATTTTGCACACAATGGCAACCTATGTTTCGTTGCGGAAAAAGACAACAACACATGTTTTTTTTTTTGTCCTGGGATGAAAAACATTAAGCCACTGTAGTTTCACCCATGTGTACCTACACATGAAGGTGTGGTTGCCTTTTGACGCAACTGAAAACATCTTGATGAGTCTACATTGGCCCCTGTCTATGGTGCAACATCTGTGGTGCATTGTGTCATGTGTGTGTTTAACATGCTTAATATGAGGGCTTACAAAGTCGTCAATGTGAACAAGGTTGCAGGGCAAGGATAGGGAAGTTACACCGGAGTCGGGATTTCACATTGTGATGCACTGAACTACTTTAACCATATTCCTGTCCGTCTGTCAGACACCAGCAAATGCACATTATATATGCAAGAGCATTGTGCAACATTACATTTGCAGGACTCTCAGTTGCCTTTTTCCCCTTGCTAAACGTTCAACAATGACAAGTGTAAAAATTAGCACATTTAAGAGCCAGGTTTCAGGCACCATGTCAAGGGGAGTGAGTGTACAGTCACCTTGACTACATGTCACCTGTACTCCACAGTCCCTCCCCTTGCCAGGATGGCTGTGAGCTGCAAACAATTGATCTAAAGAGCCAGAGTGAACATTTGAAACTACTCAAATATATGATTTCTAACAAATCCTGTTGGAACATTTGGGTGGTTGCTCAAGCAGGGAGAACTGTAGGGCCATGCTGAAAATTAGGCTGAATCTATGACCCAACATTCTTGGGGACAGGCAGGGGTACACAGTCTCCTTCTGATATGTTTGTGGACCTTGATGTGTAGTTTAGTACATGTACATATGCAGGTGTGTGTTTGTGGGCCACAATTACTCACCACGCAGCCTCTGAATCCGTGCACGGATGTCCAATATGCGGCCCGGGCACTTAAATTTCAGGTCAGCTGTCTTGTGCTGAATTGCCCTGACCTTCCTCTCCACACACAGCTGGCGGAGCAGGGCACGCTGGATCTTCAGCACAGTGCGCTTGTTGCGCAGCCTGGGGTGGCGGTGGTGATGGTTTCCCCAATAATCATGTCGATCGCAGTAATCGATCAACAGCATCAGCTCCGCCATCCCCCACGTGGCTGCGCGTTGTGTTGCGGCCATGATTCGGCTGTACTGTGGGCATGTGAGGTCTATCAGCATGTAGCCGTTGAAGGAAAACGAAAGCAACTTCATGACAACACTCCGCCCACCAGCGTGCCATCTCCAAATTTAAAGGCGCCCTACGGCGCGCGACATTTGAAGGCACACTTCTGCGGCACCTACGGGACAATAACCCGCGGGCGTGTCGTAACGGACAATAACAACAGAGGCTTTGTTTTGCCTGGAACAGTTATGTGGGGCCGTGATGTCCAAATAACAAGATTAAATGATCGGGCACACGGTGCCTATGTGCAGTACTGAAAGGACAGCTCCTACAAAATGGCGCCCTGAAGAACGTAGGAGCTTCCACCAATAAAAAAGGATCTTTGCGCCGGCCAATAGGAACGCATTTGGTGGGCCGCATATGGGCCGTGCATAGCGGTGTTTCGGGAACGCCTACAGAATGATTTGCCTGAACTCAGACATCGCCTGAGCCATAGCTATCGCCGCGTCACACGCCAATAGCTATACGGATCGCTCATGCTACATCGCCTGGTTTCCCGACACTGTTGGGAAATCTCTGAATTCCGAAAATGAGATTTATCGCCGTTCGGTCGCCCTGTTACACGCGGCGACGCACAGGCGACGTCGCTTCAATATCGCCTGAACACGAAGTTCTCGGCAATATCGCCGGCGATATGTCCCTGTGTGACGGTACCTTTAAGTCTATTGTGGAATGTTCAGTACACTTACTTTGCAGACGCTGCAGAAATCTCTCCTCAATGCTGGTGCTGACAGGCTGTGCTGTGGCTCTGCAGGTGGAGGGGTTTCTGTAATCCTGTATGGAGAGAATCGCTTTCATGCAGAGACACAAGGGAGGCAATCTCAGGGTTTTCCTTGTTTACTCTCAGTTCTTCAGACAGTTCACAAGTCAGTATAACCAGATAAAGAAAAACAGCAATCTCTACACCATGCTTGTATATAAATGCAATTAGTTTTATTATCACACTCAATAAAACTCTTCCCCTAAAAACAACTCCAGACAGTGTAAATGCAGGTATACATTTGCAAATTACAGGCAAAATACCATTTAAGATACAATCAATACTTTGTCTGCACAGGAAGGATTGTAATCCGATCTCCACTACATCTGCTGACACCTAAAGACTGTCCAGGAGGACAGGGATACAACAGGATATAATATAGCCATTGTTAACCCCTCACAAAGTGCAAAAGTGCCCAGTTAGAAAGTATCCATACCGCACCACACTGCTCAGCACCTCAACGTTTCGCTCACCGCTTCGTCAGGAGGCGCTGGGGCAGTGTGGCGGTCACCTTATATAGTCATGTCCATTAATTACTCCCTCTCCAGCTGCATATCGGCGCACCATGTCTGCGCGTGGCCCCGGCGTCCCGGAAGCGCCGCCTGCGCATGCGCAGATACGGCACACACCATTGGACGCCAGAGTCACGTGGGGAGGCGGAGACGCCGCAGACACCGCGCGCACACAACTGTGGGCTCAGCACCATTGTAAGTGTGGGCATCTGCCCACACTCCACATATTACTCCCAGTTCAGTTTAGTTGTTCCTTATATTTATTGCACATTTGCCTGAAAAGAATATTAGCCTGTATATTATCAACCACAATGATATTATGTGCAGTCAATATCATAATTGTATATATAAAAATATGAGCATTAGTCAGATCAGATCCTCCTGGCGAAACGGCAGCGCGGTACTGGGCAGCAGTGAACAACAACCTCCACTTGTGATACTGTATGGCACTTGAATCCCATATGGTTTTCATGTCAGGGACAAACATAAGGACACCTACAACATAAAAATAACAATTAAAAACAGTGACCACCAAATAAAACACAATGACTTGTTCGGTGAGGCTAGCGTCGGTGGCCCTAAACATAATATCAAATGTATATATATATATATGGTGTTTATTGAATCTTTACTACACAGTATTCGCTATATTGCAGGACAAATACATTCTATTCCCTGATCTCATTATAAGAACGATTTGAATGAGATGGCATCATTGAGGCCTCCAGGTTTCGTCGTTTCCAACAGGGTGATCCACTTCACCTCTTTTTGTGCAAGCACTTGTTTTAAATTTCCACCCCTCACCCCCAAATGCACTTTATCTATCCCCCTAAACTTCAGCAACCGCCAATTGCAGTTATGGGCCTCCTTGAAATGCCTCGGGATGTTTTTCAGGGCAGCTATTTCCTCATCGGTAGTAGCTTCCACCGCCTTCCTGATATCCCTAAGATGTTCCAGGACTCTTACCCGTAATTCACGGGAGGTCATCCCCACGTATATCAGTTCACAGGGGCACTTTGCCCAATAAACTACCCCACTTGTGCGGCAATTTATCGAGTGTACGATTTTAAACCTTCTACTCCCATTATAGCTGTGGAACTCAAAGACACGCTCCACTTGGGTGCATGCTCCGCAGTCTCCACACGGAAAAGCTCCCCATCTCGCTCCTCTGGCACTTCCCAAGAAAGTGGATGGTGGCGGCACATATAAACTACGTACCACCATATCCTTCAGATTTTTAGATCTACGGGGCGTAATTGATGGATACTTAGAAAGAACCCCCGTCAGATCTTTATCCGCATGCAGGATCGGCCAGTATCTTCTTATCACCTCTACCGTCTCCCTCCACTCCGAATGA
Organism: Allobates femoralis; assembly: GCA_033576535.1. Classification (NCBI taxonomy): domain Eukaryota; kingdom Metazoa; phylum Chordata; class Amphibia; order Anura; family Aromobatidae; genus Allobates; species Allobates femoralis. The sequence continues at coordinate 603,939,106 of JARQOC010000001.1, read as the reverse complement.
TATGGTGTGATAAGTTCACAAGTCAGTTACAGTTCTTACAAAGTTCAAGTACAAGTACACGGGCACACTCTCCCTCTCCGGGTTCCCTTTACTCTGCAGCCAGGTCTCTGTCTCTGTGACCCCTCACACAGTCTCTTTGTCGTTTCCGGGCTGTTTACGTTCTCTGTACACTTGGTGGGTGTCTCCGGACAGTATGGCGGTGACTCGGGCCCCTGTGGGTCCCCCAGTTTGTCACTGAGCTGCCTGTCCTTTGGGGTAGGGACCCTAACGTGTAGCTGTGGTCCCCCGTCGGTGTCTGGGAATGCCGGGTAAACTGCGGCCCCCTTTAGAGCCGACACTCTACTCAGCCCAGCCTCCAGCAGTCCTCAAGTGTGAGGCTCTACCAGGCTCTTTCTCTCGGCGTCTCTCGGTATCATAGGAGGGCTACTCCGCCTGCAGTCGGTCGCTTCAGCTGTAAGTCTACGGCCCGGGTATCACCGTCCCTCTCTCTTTCTCCTCACACTCCTGGTGGTATTGGCTTCGGACGTGCTTTCTCTCTCCTCCGGCTCACCCTGGCTCGGTACAGATTCTGCGCTCCTACACCGTACACTCTCAGGACATGTGAGTCTTTCTGTCTGCTCAGCTTCACTCAGCCTTCTGCTGTCTCTCGGCCTATGCTGTGCTCCTCAGCTTCTGGTCTCTGTCTTTGCTGCTCAGCACCCTGGGCCTACTGAACTCCTTCCTCCTCCCCCTTCCTATTTCTACTGTCAAGTCACCTGACTACGGGTGTGCCCAACCCACTCCTCTAAATCCACCACCCCTCAATTGCCTAGAGTCTTCCAATCTCAGGGCTGGATGCTGCCACTTACTGTACGTGGGTTGTGTGGGCTGTGAGGGTGTTGTTGTGCAACAATTGTCCTACCTGCCTGGCTGCAGTTCCCTTTGTGGCCTCCTGGACGCAGGGGCCCCACACTTTGGCTCCGTTTCCCCAATGACACTAGCCAGAATGGCAAAGGCTTGTAGCCAATTAGTAAAGGTCCTGGGAATAAATCTATATCTCCTCTTTTCTTCATCTTCCTTTTCCTTTTTGGAGTCGTTCGGTTTAATTTTATCTAAACTAAACATTTCTAACGGAATCAGGGAAAATATTTCCACATACTCCCCTTTCCAGATTTTTTCCCTTTCCAGATTTTTTCCCTCACCTACCTTCTTCAAATGGGTCCCAGGCGGACTTTCGAAGCAAACATACACTTCACTCTGTGCCCTATCATCCAACCGCACTAAGTCCTCTTCCTTCTCCTTGTCTATAGCCCCATCCGACGCGGCCGCAACCTCAGCCACCTGTGCCACTGCTACCCCAGCCGCCAACGCCCTGTCCTCCTGTGCTGCCACCACCAGCTGTCCCGCCCCAGTGGGGCCCACCCATGCTCCCGCCGGAGTCCCTGATCCGGACGCCGCCGAACCCTCTGCTACCCACCCCTTCAACACAGCTAACAACTGCCCCCAAAACTCTGGCCCAGGTAACCCGGCTAATTTCCCACTCGTACCCACAACCCGATCACTCAGCCCCACAACCGCCGCCGTGCCCCCACAACCCGCAACATTAAATGCATTAGATGATCTCTCAACAGGCTGCCTCTGAGACGATCCCGGAAGAGCCGTATCATGAAGTTCTTGTCGACGTTCTTCCTCTCCGGACGCAGCCAACAGTTGTCCTTCCTCTCCGGAATTCGTAGCACTGCTGGCAGCCTCGGGGGGACCAGCAGAGGGACAGCCAGCTCCTGGCGGCCGTCAACCCCCACAGTCACCGCACCCTGATCCGCACGCCGTGTCCTGCTGGTTAGCTTCCTCTTCTTCCGGCGTGGCGCCTTGCTGCTACTGGACCTTGGTAGCTCCTCAAATATGCCCACTGATCTCCCTCCCTGCTGACTGCAGGAAGGCCGTACGGTGTCCATTGCCTGCCGGCTCCGCCCTCCAGCACGATTCCCGCTGGAGGGAACCGTCACCAAATGAACGCAGACTATGCCCCTGCCGACTGCAGGAGCTCTCATCCTCTCCTCCCAGGCTGCCATCCTCCATCCCTCCGGTGGTCCTTCCGGTCCGCAGCCAATCCTGTCCCGTGCTGCTCCCCTGCGGCCTGCAGGGAGTGTGCTCCTCATTCCCCTCAAGCTGGGCACCTCCCCTGGCCCACACGTCAACGGGGGCTGCCGTATAAAGGGTCCAGGGCCTTGCAGACTGCGAACCGGAAGTAGGGCTCCGTGTAGCTCTGCCCACTTGCGGTTTGCGAGATCCACGACGCGGATTCCTCCCGGTGACCGGGGAGAACCCAGAAGGCATCGGGCGGCTGCTCTGTCGCGGAGGATCCTCAAGTGGGCTCAGGGGAGTAGCGCTCCGGCGGCCGTGACTGCCGAGCGCGCAGTTCAGGCCCGGGTGTAGAGATAAGCACTGCCGGGCGAGGAGCAAACACAGCGGCCAGCTGCTCCCTTAGAACATCCACACCAAGCCCCGCGCATCATCTCAAGCAAAGCACCGGGGTCGGCCATCGCAGTGCAGGAGCTGCAGACCACCAGGATCTGGCACCGTCCAGCAAAGAGGAGGTACCCAAACTCTGCCCCCTCTATATACCCTCTCACAGCCAATCCCCCCCCAATCCTTTCCCCCAATCACCCCGGTCCATCTATCACCCCGGTCCCCCTTTCAACCAATCCCTTAATATCAAAATTGTTCCCTGTAGTTTAAACCTTTTAACTCCTTCAGACCCCAGTCCCCTCCAGCTTGTCATGGGCTTATTCGCCCTTATAGGGCTCTTTGGCCCTTCTTCCTTTTGAGGTACAGCACATAACAGTTCACATACTTCAGGTAAAGAGCAGCCACAGAACACATTGTACCATTTTGCTCAACAACTTTTGTTTGCTGTCGAGCTGGCACCTGAATGAACAATGTGTACTGTAGCTGCTCAGTACCTGAAGTATGTGTACTTTGGGTGCTCTGTACCTGAAGTATGTCATCAGGTGCCTATCAGCACAGTAACCATTTATAGTTCAGGTTCACAACACAATAATAAACGTAATACTGTACAATGTGTACTTTTGCAGTTCTGTACCTGAAGTATGTGGACTGTGCAATGCCGTACCTAACGTAGGTGTACTGTGTCTGCTCTGTACCTGAAGTATGTGAACTGTGCAATGCTGTACCTGATGTAGGTGTACTGTGGCTGCTCTGTACATCCACTTGGTTTACTGTTACCACATAGTTAAGGTACAGAGCAAATCAGTCAGAAAAAAAAGACCCAAAGTTTTTTATTAATTTAACACAGAAAAAACAAAACATTTTGACAATCAAATATGAAAAGTACCAACAGTGCATATTGAACATGAACAATGAAAACCATTTTTAGCAATTAAATGGGAAAAGTACAAACAATGTACAGGGATTACATAGCATATCACATTGAACACTTTGTACATGTCAACAAAACAATTCAACATTTCTACAATAAGGTTCAATGCATGGACTACGAAAACATTAGACCATTTGATCCTGCCATGACAATCGTACCTGGTCAGACACAAAATAGTGTGCAAATGTGTCCCTCATTTCGGAAAAGGCCAAAGTTGTCTGAACCTGACGCGTTTGGTAGTCCTGTAATGTGGTTTCTGCAATGGCATCTTGCTCCAAAGGAAGTCGTTCCTTGTTGAAAACGTATTGGTGCAGAACCACACAGGCTTTAACAATGTCATCCACAGACTCTGGTTGCATCTGAATGGCCTTTCCCACAATGCGCCATTTTGCTGTTAAGTCCAAAAGCGCATTCCACCACTCTTCTTGCCTTTGTGAGTCTGTAGTTAAAAATCCGTTTTGCATTGCACAATCCACAGCTGGAACAAGGCATCAGAATGTTCTTGCACGTCTGAAAAGCCTCATCTGCTACAATAACGACGGGCATAGGTGGTTCATCTGTGTGCGGCAGAGGCCTTGGTGGTGGAATGCTAAAATCCTTGTTATAAATGCGCCGTCCCATGGGAGATTGCTGAAACATCTGAGAGTCATTAGATCTTCTGTAAGCCCCAATGTCAACGGAAACAAAGCGACACTGGGAATCCCGATCGCCATAAACACAATAGAAAAGTATTTCTTATAGTTAAAGTATTCCGAGCTACTGCCAGCAGGTTTAACAGTCCGGATGTGCTTGCCATCCAGAGCACCAACGCAGTTTGGAAAATCAGTGAGTTTAATCTTGGCAGCAGATGTCATCCACAAGTCCATGGTGGGCTCGGGGGGGAATGCCGGTTGTAAGACATCGCACAATGCTTGACAGGTTTCTTTTACAATTCCGGAAACTGTCGATATCCCAAGCCAGAATTGAAAATGAAGTGAAGACATACTTTCTACACTTGCAAGGAACCTGCAGAACAATGAAACAAAATATCACTGCAGTATCGGGCTTTCAAAGTAAAAAAATGCCCAACAATTCAAATGCTTGAAATTCTAAAAATGCACAGGAAACACAAAATATCATGGAGACTAGGGAAGGAACATGATTCCCACCACAGTGTGCATGAGAGCAACAAGAGGTAGTACTCAGTCACAGTACAGGATTTTTCAATTCTTAAAAAAAAAATTAAAAATAAATAAAATGTTGAAAAACATTGTATTGTGGATAAGGACAATGCAATGTCAGCACACAGCAAACCAGCAGGTAAAAATAAAAATAAATTAAAAAAATCAACAACATTAACATCCTTTAAATTCAATACATGCAGTACATATTTGAAAAGAAAACAATACCAATTGCGTGAACACTACAAAGTAAATACATGACTTCCACCACAGTGTACATAAAAACAAGAATTGCAAAATATCAGTCGTGCTACAAAATTTATAAACATTTTAAAAAATGTATAGTTTTTAAAATAAAAGACAAGTGAAAAAACTGCTTAAAAACTTTGCCATGTGAATGATGACAACACATTGTAAGACCATTGGTAACAAAAAAACAACAAAAAATTAACTTAAAAAAATTAACAACATTACAATCCTTTAACTGTCAAAAATGCAGTACACATTAAAAGAAAAATACAAACATCTGGCTAAAGCTATTAGGGACAACGAAAATATTAAGGGGATACAGGGACAGATCTCCTACTTGGGTGTGAACCTCCCCGTTGACCTGAATAAACATTTCTCCCTAAACCATCAAGCCATTGTATTGAGAGTGCGCTGGATGCGCTGGAGGCAGCTAGAGTGTGTTCCTGTCCTCGCTGCAGAGCAGAATATCTGGAGGGTGCGGCCCTGGAGAAGAAAATAAACATGGAGAATATAGTAGTGCATTTCTCGTCTACTCAGCCCAAGATGGAGTAGACCAGTATCACTTACTGTGATTCTTCTGTCCCGGATGTAAGAACATGTCTACAGTGTCAGGTATTCCATTAAAACTAGGAACAAAAAAAACGTCATGAAAGCAGCATTTGGGCCTATGCTCTCCTGGGAAACTGGCTGACCAAAGCATCATTCTTTCCAAGTTGTTGTTTTGAAGAAATTGCTCCTTACCAATGGAAGACTTTTTACCCAGATTGATTCTGCTTCCGAAAACATTCGAATGAGGGGTGATTTCCACTGCAGGACGAACAGTCTTGTCGAAGGTGACAAGAGTTCTGCCACTTACAAAACGAGTCTTTGTATGCAGAGCATACTCACTTACAAACTCTGACTCGATGAGTGTTTCACAGAGGGATTGTGCTGCAGAAGCATTAGATTAAGCCATAATCTGACGTCCTTAAGTACCCAACTAATAGAAGGGTGGACAGCCAGTTTTTGTATAAATGACATCATATTGCATCCAAGTAATCCCCAGAAATTCTGATATGTTTCTAAAATTATGTCCAAGTGTTGGAACAAACCGCTGCACAGAATGGGGAATTTTTCACTGCAGTGTAAATAGAGAAGGGTTGGACCCAGATATGAAAGGACATAGGTCCGGCGCTTATCTGATTCAGTGTCAGCCTTCTCATCTTTCTTCTCCATCCTATGCGGTTGCTCCCTGTTGGATGGCAACAGTGAAAATACATCAACATATTCTCTTACCCATATTTGATCCTTTACACTTGGTGAAGCTGGAAACTGAGAGGAGATATTTCACATACTAATTCTTCTTTAAATGCTAACTCAGAAACATTAGATTGTGTCCCTCCCTCTGAGATCGCAGAGATGACAGCTTTAGCCTGATCAATGCCCATACCCTGTTTACAAAAAGCCTCAGCTATCTTTAGATAAAATAGATTGAACTATATCAATTGAAAATGCTCGGTCACTAGCAGGGAAGGCTAAAGTAAGGCTTTTACCATGATCGGTCTGGCACAGGCCAGGTCCCAGCCAATTGTCCCAGCTATGTCCAGTGAGGGGGGGGGGCATTCAGGAGTCACTTTAAAATAAAATAATTGTTTAGTCAGAATTGGGACCTTTTGCTCTGCAAATACTGATTGAAGTGCAGCCTGCCCTTGAAAAGTACCAGGGATTCGTCCACACAAACATTTTTTCAAGGATAATGTGTGGGATAATTTATCAATGAAATGATTAATGAGGGGTTTGACTTTATAAAGTTGGTCATGGCTGAAATTATAGGGATTTGTGTTTTTCTGCGAAGTGAAGGAATCACAGAATGCTCTAAAATTGTGGGCGTGCTTTCACTTCTCTGTACATAGGGGTATCGTACAGGACTTCAGATGACCAATAAGGTCTGATTTAGTTTTTTTTTTTTTTTTCCATCAGACCCATGTTCAGAAGTAAGTAAAAAAAATTGTAAAATATCTGCCACATCCACAAGTATCCAGTTACCAGTTTTGGAGTAGTGGGAGGTGGGGTGTCTGGCAATGAATTGAGCAGCGTATAAATTGATCTGCTCACCCATTAAATGTAAGAGTTCTTCAGAGAAGAAAATTTAAAAAAAATCAACCTCCCTAAACTCCGTAGTGTCCACATGGACGCCTTTGGCAGAAGAACATTCTGGCATGCACTTTATGTAGAATTCTGTTGGAGTCCAAAATTATTAGTGACACTAGCGCTAGACTGCACTCATTTGCTGCGCCGTTCGTGAGAGTCGTCGTCGTCCCCAGAGCTAGCGGACGAGGACAACAGCAGTAGAGACTGCTCGTCTGTCTGTATCTGAACAGATCATGACCTAAGCCTCATCCGCTGTATACAAGCGTCAAACAACTGCAGTGTGTATATATATACATATAATACATTTTTTTTTTTTTTAGCTTTTCTTTATAAAACAAAGCAATAAAACCCCTCCACCTACTGCTAATTCCCGTACCCTAACGCCCTAGTCAACTATTTCTCTATACAAGAACCTTTTTTATATAATTGTGATCTAATATTCATTTACAGCTATAGACACATCTCATTTACAGCTATGGATAGTGCATGGGATGCTGTCATTGGTCGTTTGCATCTACTCAGAACCTTCCAAATGCTGTGATCATTCTAGATAGCGGCATCTAGAGGGTTAATCAGCCGAGGCCTGTGCACACCAGCTGTGACTGTAGGAGCTTGGGATCATAGCTGATGGACCAGCTCTTGCTGCGATCACGCAGAAAAGTGCTGATATTTACCACTTCTCTGTGTGATCATATGATCAGTCACTCAGATTGACTGACCAATCATAACGCTCTGAATGCGGGGACCGCTAAAATCGGTCCCCACACTTCTTCCCATAATGCTCAGCTGTGGGTAATAACTGTTGGCACGGGACAAATCAAAGCCATGGCATGTATAGCTGTCACGATGCAGGAACTGACGGCTAAACACGTCATTGGTTGTTAAAGTGTTAATAAGGCCATTAAGGATGATATACCTACCGAATTTGTCTATGTAGAATTTAGTGAGTTTGAAGTTAGGCAAATCTTTGATAGCTATTACAACACCTTTTTTTATTCTGGCCATGTGATGAGATATGCAGGAAATATTTGTAATGGAATCTAACACTAATTCATTTAGATGAGTTTCTTGTATGGAGGCTTGATCATATTTAAGCCGTGTAATTTCTTGTAATTTAATATTATGTTTAAAAGTGCAGTTTAGGACTTTAACATTTAATGATGATACCTTAAATACTATTTCAAGATGACAGAAGACTCTAAAGAAACTTATTGGAGCATTATTATTAACTAGCTGTGAGCCCGATGCAAATGCATCGGGTGTCTAGAATATTTTTAATTTTTTTTTTAAGATTTTCAAATAATAATCCAATTATTCCAATGACATCTTTACACCAACTACATATATTTGTATGGTTGATATCATTTAAGGAAAATTGAACTATTATGTTGTAAGGGTCTTAGAACACAAAGTAGCAATACTTCTTAATGTGTCAATCGTTTGAATTGATTAATTAACAGTACTAATGTGTGTATCAGCCAGTTTGTGTCAGCCCACCAATCGCGTCAAGATGCCCTTACGCCTGGTGAGTCCCTACTCTAACTAAATCCGAATTGATATAATTTAGATATTTTTTATGGCTGGATTTTTCTTAGATTTTTTGAGGATTGTGATGTAAATAATAAAATTTTGTAAATTGATACAGAAGGAGTTACCAGCTACAGACTTGCAGCAATATCCGTTCAATAACAAAAAAACTTGTAGTTAACCTACGGTAAATGGAGTTAACGTAGCTTCATCAGGTGCATAAGATGCATCCACTAACTAACCACAGGTGACTGCAGTTGATGTGGATGACACTGCCGCAACTATGTTGTCTGCACAAACCGCAAGTTAAGTACAAATTACATATATGCAATTATGAAAATTACAGCAAGTATGTTGTTGGTGAGTCCTTCATGATCAATTATTATCATTTAGTATATTCCTCAACAAAGTGAAAAAATGTAAGAAAAATGGCGTGGTAAAATCTAATTAATAATTTATGTTTGTCCCTATCTATCTAAACATGTGGAACACACCTTACTAATGAGATGTGTGTGAACAGCCGTCCCACCCATCTCTTAGCTGTTCACAAAAACCTCTCCCTTTAAAGAATAAGAATCAAATCTCTCAGCACGTAGAGTACTGGAGCTTTAAATAGTGGTTTCTATCACCCTGTGAGAAAATCAGAATGATACACATCTCCGATGAAATCTGTAATGTGTTTTTCCACAAATATTGTATAAACTATGTACATAAAAAACTGAAAATGTAAAGACTAAACTAATTTTTTTGTTATTTTTTTTTTGTTTTGTTTTAAATAGAAAAGGTAAAGAAATAAAATAGGCAAAAGTTCATCCCAAAATATTCCGATAGACAATATTTTTGGTGAAGACTTTCTCACTGTTAGGCACCAATTTGCCTTGAATGCATGAATCCACCACTTTCACCTTCACATTGCATCGTCTCTTCACACGTGAGAAAGCCACATATAATTGTCTATGACCAAAAACAGGTTCTGGCAAATAAATCCCCACTTTCTCCAATGTTTGGCCTTGGGATTTATTTATGGTCATGGCAAAGGCAGGCTTCACGGGAAATTGTCGACGTCTTAGTTTGAAAGGCAATCCAGTCTCTGATGGACAGAGATCAATTCTTGGAATGAAGACTACATTTTCTTCATCCGAGCCAGAAATTACTTTTGCTTGTATCATGTTGTCAAACAAAGCAATAACAATTATGCGAGTCCCGTTGCAAAGTCCTTTTCTGCTGTTAAAATTACGCAAAAGCATTTCAATTGTACCAACTTTTAATTTCAGGAGATGAGAAGGCATTCCCGTTGGTGTTAGTGAATTTAGAAATTCCACTGGATATTGTTCGGTATTTTCCGTCTCATCTGGATCAATGGAATCGTCGCTCATATATTCAATGTATTCTCCAGGAATACAATCCATAACTTTTGAATTGATCAAATCCACAGCGTCATTTTTGGGACAAAGAATGGCATGTGATGCAGCATTCTGAATACTTTCGTCATTATTCACATCAATGACAATGTTTTCACCAAATATATCCAAGATTAAAGAGCCAGTGCAGATCATGTCTTGCGGGATCTCAATGACATCATCACCAAGGTTGTAATCATTGGACAATTCTCCATTTCCCAATTGAATTAACCAATTGCTATAATCAGAATCAATGGAGCGCATGTTGTTAATGAGCGGCAATTGATTGAAAAGCTGCCATTGTCGTGAATATTTAATGCAGCTCTCAACGATGTCTGTCCTTGTTCCATGAGAGATGATAGGAAGACACTGCCGAAAGTCTCCTCCCAGAACAATGACTTTCCCTCCAAAGGGTAATTTATTTTTCTTGGAGACATCAGTTGTCATGACATCCCGTAATAATTGATCAATTACATGCAAAGCGTATTTTGACAACATAGTAGACTCATCGATGATGAAGAGTTTGGTAGTCTTCAAATGTTGGGCCACATCAGTATCATTTTTGATTCTTGAAACGGATGTCTCATTAATTGGTATTGGTATGCCATACAGTGAATGGATAGTTCTTCCTCCTTGCAATAGATTAGCAGCAATCCCTGTACTGGCTGCAGGTGCCACAACTTCTCCTTCTCCTCTCAGTTCATGAATCAATAGATGATAGAGATATGTTTTCCCACTTCCACCTGGACCGTCAATGAAAAAGCACTTTGGCTTATCACTTGTATCCTCTAAAGCTTTATGGATTGCATTATAGGCCAAACGTTGTTGATCATTTAAGGTAACTTTCATTTTCTGATCATCATAATGGGAGACCCAGACAATGGGGTTTAGGGCGCTGCCCTCCGGAGGTCACACTAGGTACTACAAGTTTGTAGCACCGCCTCCTCCGCTTATAAACCCCCACCGTAGGAGACATCCTCAGTTTTAAACTTAGTGTGCTCGGAGGATCACGCTTTGCTTGCACTTCACTGCATTCTCACAGCTTACGTGATGGCGTATGAAGACAAGGTAAAATGGTCCCGCTCGGGACCCCCGACAGCCTCCCCGCTCACCCTCTGCGGAACACGCTGGTGGAGGTACCGGAGGGCTTTTAGCCTGGACACTTCAGTGTTCTCCCGGTACGCTGTCGCGCTCCCTTCCTTTCCATCCCTCCATGGAGGCTCTGGTAAGGGGGAGCCTGGAGCCTTGCACAGCTCCGCTCCGTCCGAGGCCTCCCTAAATGGTGCTTACAGACCGGACGGAGCCAGCCCAGTCCGAGGCCTCCCTAAATGGTGCTTACACTCCGGACTGGTGCTGTACCCCCGTCCGAGGCCTCCCTAAAGGTGCTTACAGACCGGACCGGCACTGAGGCACCTGGTGTGTCTCCTGTGTGCCTGGGGGTAGTGTCTGTCACTGTGGTGTCATGACACTCAGACCGCGCGGTTACCCTCGGGTCCGCGGTTCTGGCGGTGACCCTGTGCTGGGGTCGCCCTGGCTGACCGCCCTGTGTGTCACAGGGGCTGAGGCTGTAGACTGCGGGTGTTTTATGTGTACATGCAGTCTGAGAGTGTGTGTGGTGATATTCACATTCTTTTCCCGCGCTGCGGGCTCCGGCACCTCCATTGCTGAGGCAGTCTGGAGGAGGAGGAGGCAGCCCTTATGGTGACATCACCGCTGGGCGTGTTGTGTGTTCTTCCCGCGTGTTCCTGGCTCCGCCCACATCTTCACTGTCGGCGGCCATCTTCTCCCTCACTTCCCGGCTGGGATCTGGCTGCAGCGCGTGTCTGCACTTGCAAGGGAGACCGGAACTCGCGGAGGTCACACACACACACCGCTTCCTCCTACCGCTTTACTGCGGTCGGTAAGCCACCGGGATTCCCGGTTTGTTTGTTTGTGAACTTTGGCTTATATTCCCCTCACTGTGGAGATGTCCTCAGTTGGGAAGCATGCTGCTAAGGCGGCAGTGGTCACCGTTACCTGCGCTACATGCAACGGGACACTGGTGGAGGGGTCCTGCAATAACTGCGGACGCCCAGAGGCCCGGTCTGCTACTACTGAGTCTGCACATCCGGGATTATACCCTGAGGTTCAGGTGATCCCAGGGCCATGGGAAACGCAGAATAAGATTAATGAATCTCTGCTGTCCCAGATGTCCTCCATGTCGCAAACCCTGGAGGCACTGCATAGGAGACTGGAGAACCCAGCTACTCCTCTGAGTTACCCCCGGGTGTCTCTTACTTCTGCTGTAAGACCCCCTAAGCGAGCCCGTGAGGCTTCTCCTGAGCTCCAGACTCTCTCTGAGGAGGAGCGTTCCTCTGATGGTGAGGAAGATGATGGGGGTTCTACTCTTGGGTCTATGTCTGAACCTCCAGATGGGGTGGAGGATCTGGTGTCCTCCATCAATGAGACATTGCGTCTTGTCACTCCTCCTGAGGAGGTGACTGTACACCCCAAGGAGATATACCAATGGCTGCGGCCAGAGGCTAGACCAAGTGGCTCCTTCATGGACCACACTAATTTCGGAAGGGTGATTAAAGCTCCCAGGTTGCATCCTGGGCGGCGTTATGTCCGTAAAACTAAGGACAATCGCTTTCCCTTTCCCCAGGAGGCGCTCCAGGAATGGTCGCAGTCCCCCAAGGTGGATGCTTCCATGACTAGGATTGCTGCGCGCTCCTTGTTTTCTGCCTCTGATAGCTCCTCGTTGAAGGATGCTACTGATAGACAGGTCGAGCAACTCGCCAAGTCTTCCTATGAGGCTGTGGGGTCTTCATTTGCCCCTAATTTTGCCGCGGTCTGGACCCTACAAGCGATTACTATCTGTTTGGATGGTATCACTGATCTAGCTAGGTCCAGTCCAGAGGTCCTGGCTCTCACTGAGAGAGCAAGGGCCTATGCGGACTATGCCAGGACGGCATCTTTGGAAACTGCCACTCGCTCTGCTGTGGCCTCGGCCAATGCAATTGCGATCCGCAGGCTGTTGTGGCTGCGTCTTTGGGACTCAGATGCCACATCTAAGAAGATTTTACAAAATCTTCCGTTCGCTGGTGACAGGCTTTTTGGCACCGAACTGGACAAATTGATAAAGGATTCTGCTGAGTCTAAGATACCGCAGAACAAGCCTAAGCCACGGTACACCGTGAAAAGGAACCCTAAGCAGTGGTCCTTTCGCTCCGGTTCACAGTCATCAACGGCGTCCACTCGCTCTGACCGAGGGGGCAAGCCTGCTACTCAGTGGCGTTCCAAGAGTCGTCAGAAAAAGCCGGCGGGGGCAGCGGCTGCCACCCCCAAGCCCGCCTCGACATGACTCGCTCTCTCATCCTGCCTCCCCACAGGTGGGGGGCCGCCTGTCCCGCTTTCAGGACAAGTGGCTTCTTCACATTCACGATCAGTGGGTTCGAGACGTAGTCTCAAGAGGTTACAGGATAGAGCTGACGTCACGACCAATACACCGATTCCATCGGTCGGTTCCATCCCCAGAAAAGGCTCAGGCTTTTCACCTGGTGTTGGAGGGACTCCGCAGAGACGGAGTGGTGGTCCCTGTGCCCACGGAAGAGAGGTTCAGGGGTTTTTACTCCAACCTCTTTATTGTCCCAAAGAAGGACGGCTCTTTTCGCCCGGTGTTGGACCTCAAGTTGTTCAACCGTCACGTGTTGGTTCGGAAGTTCCGCATGGAATCCCTGCGCTCAGTGATCGCGGCTGTGTCACAGGGAGACTTCCTAGCGTCCATCGATATCAGGGACGCTTACCTTCACGTCCCCATTGCACCAGCTCATCAGCGCTGGTTGAGATTCGCAGTGGGGGAAGAGCACTTCCAATTTGTGGCACTGCCATTCGGGCTAGCCTCAGCACCACGGGTGTTCACAAAGGTGATGGCCTCCATGATGGCTCTCCTGCATGCGCAGGGACACGCCGTCATACCCTATTTGGACGACCTGTTGGTCAGGGCGCCATCGGAAGACCTTTGTCGGGTGAGCCTGGAGGTGACCATGAAGTCCCTGGAACGGTTCGGGTGGCTTATCAACATTCAAAAGTCGACCCTGGTTCCGACCCAGTCATTGACATATCTGGGCATGGACTTCCACACGGACTCGGCCCTGGTGTCCCTACCTCAAGCCAAGCAGCTTGCGATCCAATCAGGAGTGCAGAATGTCCTCCTGTCTCCACAGTCATCCCTACGGGTATTGATGAGACTGGTGGGTCGCATGGTAGCGGCGATAGAGGCGGTGCCGTTCGCACAGTTTCGCCTCCGTCCTCTCCAGCTGGAGATTCTTCGCAGATGGGACAAGAGGACGATTTCTTTGAATCGGCTGGTGACGCTGTCACAACCAACCAGGGATTCCTTACAGTGGTGGCTACAGCCACATCATCTGTCACGGGGACGGTCCTTCCTAAAACCGTCATGGTTAGTGGTGACCACCGACGCCAGTCTGAAGGGCTGGGGTGCGGTGTTCTTGCACCACAGGGCTCAAGGCCTCTGGACTCAGTCGGAGTCGGCGTTGCAGATCAACGTGCTGGAGATCAAGGCGGTCTATCTGGCGCTCCTGGCGTTTCAGAAATTCCTGTCAGGACAACCCATTCGGGTACAGTCCGACAATGCGACGGCCGTCGCCTACACAAATCATCAGGGAGGGACCAGAAGTGCTCAGGCCCTCACCGAAGTCCACCGCATTCTAGCTTGGGTGGAGGAAAACGGCTGCCTGATCTCCGCAGTTCACATCCCAGGGGTCGAGAACTGGGAGGCCGACTATCTGAGCCGACAGGGGATGGACGCCGGAGAGTGGTCCCTTCATCCAGACGTCTTCCGGGACATCTGCGGCAGATGGGGCACTCCGGACGTGGATCTGATGGCCTCACGGCTGAATCATCAGGTGCCCCAATACGTGGCGAGATCATGGGATCCTCAGTCTCTGGGGGCGGATGCCCTGATCCTGAGTTGGTCCAGCTTCCAGCTGCCATATGTGTTCCCGCCTCTAGCCCTGATTCCCAGGGTCCTGTGGAAGATCAGGACGGAATGCAGAGTAGCCATTCTAGTGGCTCCAGATTGGCCCAGGAGGTCCTGGTACCCGGACCTGTGGCAACTGTCAGGCGGACACCGGTGGGCTCTTCCAGAGCGCGCAGATCTTCTCGCGCAAGGTCCATTCTTCCACCTCAATTCCAGGGCCCTCAGATTGACTGCATGGCTCTTGAGGCCTGGCTGCTGACATCCAGAGGTTTCTCTCCTACAGTGGTTGCCACTATGAATCGGGCAAGGAAACCTGTTTCCAGGAAGATATACCACAGAACGTGGAAAATCTTTTTTACCTGGTGTGCATCTGGTGGTCGCTCACCGTGGCCGTTGTCTATTCCGACATTGTTGGCCTTCCTACAGTCGGGTTTGGAGTTGGGATTATCCCTTGGCTCTCTGAAAGGTCAAGTATCAGCACTTTCCGTGCTATTTGACAGGCGCTTGGCGCTCCTCCCGAAGGTCCGCCAATTTCTGCAGGGGGTGTCTCGGGTGGTTCCGCCCTACAGGCGGCCCCTGGACCCTTGGGACCTCAACATGGTCCTAGCGGCATTGCAGAAACCGCCGTTCGAGCCACTAAGAGACATCTCTCTCTCTCGTCTGTCCCAGAAGGTGGTCTTTCTGGTGGCGATTACGTCTCTGAGAAGGGTCTCAGAATTGGCTGCACTTTCGTGCAAGTCACCCTTTCTGGTGGTTCACCAGGACAAGGTGGTGTTGCGCCCACGGCCTGAATTTTTGCCGAAGGTGGTTTCAACATTCCACTTGAACCAGGAGATTGTTCTCCCATCATTTTGCCCCGCTCCCGTTCATCAGGTTGAGCGCGACCTCCATACTCTGGATCTCGTGAGAGCTGTACGCATTTATGTGTCCAGGACCGCCTCCTTTAGGAGTTCGGATTCCTTATTTGTCCTCACGATGGGTCGCTGTAAGGGGTCCGCGGCTTCAAAGTCGACCTTGGCCAGATGGATCAAGGCTCCCATTCAGGAGGCTTACCGGTCTTCTGGTTTGCCTCTCCCGGTGGGGTTGAAGGCACACTCTACTAGAGCTGTAGGTGCCTCTTGGGCCTTGCGACATCGAGCTTCTGCTCTACAGGTGTGTCAAGCGGCCACTTGGTCCAGCCTGCACACTTTCTCTAAGCACTATATGGTGCATGCCCATGCCTCTGCGGATGCGAGTTTGGGCAGGCGGGTTCTCCAGGCGGCGGTTGCCCACCTTTAAAAAGGGAACCATGTGTTATCCGTCTTGTTGAGGAACTCTTCCCGCCCTGGGGTATTGCTTTAGGACATCCCCATTGTCTGGGTCTCCCATTATGATGATCAGAAAAAAGAGAATTTTGTTTACGTACCGTAAATTCTTTTTTCTTGAATCATCAATGGGAGACCCAGCACCCACCCAGTTGTTCTGTTGCATGTTTGCATTTGATCTGTTCTCTGTTGAGACAGTGTTTCCGGGTTGTTACACCGTCTGTGCACGGCATTCTTCCCGATGTTTCGGGTGTGGTTTATTTCTCCTCGCAGCTTATGGACTAAACTGAGGATGTCTCCTACGGTGGGGGTTTATAAGCGGAGGAGGCGGTGCTACAAACTTGTAGTACCTAGTGTGACCTCCGGAGGGCAGCGCCCTAAACCCCATTGTCTGGGTCTCCCATTGATGATTCAAGAAAAAAGAATTTACGGTACGTAAACAAAATTCTCTTTTTCACGTGCTCTTACTAACTCTTCTTCTTTGTTGTATTGAGGACGAATGTGTGGTTTTCTTTTTGGGCGTGGTAGATTAAAATCATTAAAATGTTTTGCATGAAATTTTAAAACATGTTCGACATCAGTCATGGCATATCCTTCACAATGCTCACAATCATCAGTGTCGGGGTGGTAGGCATGGCAGTAATCTTGAACGAAGTGTTGTTTAAATTCTTGCCACAACTCCAGGGGATGATTAGGAGGACCAAAGACACATATATATGCAAACATGTCACGGAGCTGTACAGGCATATTGAGAACACAGGCATCCAATAAAGTTTTTCTCCAAACAGTGTCATCGAAGAGCAATCCAAGGGCTAATGCCGCCTCTTTAAAAGTTGGGTATGTGACCTCCTTAACAGTCTTAAGGTTGTCAAAACTTGTAGCTCCTTTAACATGGAGTAACAACAGCCTTAAATAGTACCGTTCTTGTTCTTGAATACTAACAGTGTAGAGTCTACCAATGACTGAAGCACCTCCTCTCCTTCTAAGGCTGTGGTCACAGTTGCCATGCGTTTTTTTTAGTGATTTTACAAAACTCATGCATTTTTTCATGTCAGCATGAGTTTTGTAAGGTGTGTGATGGCTCCCTGCGTTTTTGGGTGCGTTTTTGAATCTGCACCTAAAAATAGTGCTTGTAGTATTTTTTTGAGCGTTTTGAAAAACGCATGCGTTTTTGTAGAAAACGCAGGCGTTTTTATAACATGGGTTCCTATGTAAAACGCATGCAAAAAC
Source organism: Allobates femoralis (assembly GCA_033576535.1). Lineage (NCBI taxonomy): Eukaryota > Metazoa > Chordata > Amphibia > Anura > Aromobatidae > Allobates > Allobates femoralis. Next base: position 603,921,746 of record JARQOC010000001.1, on the reverse strand, counting down.
GCATGTACAGTTAGTACCTTTTAGTGCCATTCAAAAACGCATGCGTTTCCCATAGGAGCCCATGTTAAAAAAACGCATGCGTTTCCAGAAAAACGCATGCGTTTTTTTAACATGGGCTCCTATGGGAAACGCATGCGTTTTTGAATGGCACTAAAAGGTACTAACTGTACATGCGTTTTTGCATGCGTTTTACATAGGAACCCATGTTATTAAAACGCATGCGTTTTCTACAAAAACGCATGCGTTTTTGTATATGCTCCAAAAACGCATGGGACAGTCACACATGCTTTTTGGCTATTAGGGCATGCGTTTTTTAACATGGGGGCCTATGGGTGCGTTTTTTACATGCGTTTTTGAAAACGCAGGTCTCCAAAAATGCATGTGAAAAATGGTACTGTGACCCCAGCCTAACTTCCCATGCACCTTCTTTCCAAACATAATGCTCAGGAATTTGACGATATAAGTACTCATGAGCATTGGGATCATTCTCATTGAGGGCAAAGTAGGCCATGAGTGTTGATTGTCTGTCCATTGAATAACTGATGTTGTCCACAGAATCACCCTCGTGAAAAAAAAGTGATTGTGAATGAGGCAGATGTACTGCAAGACGAATAATGCTGTGAGATTGTCTATGCATTGGGAAAGCAAAGATTCGCCAAGCTGCCTCTGGTGCACTGACATATCTGGAATCCATGAATTTATGAGTTTCATCGTGTCTGATGTTGGTTTCACAAATTTCCAGATTGGCTTTATCATGACCTTTGTACACATATTTGAAGAGGTATTTTACGCTCTGAATGGAAGCATATACTTCCACATTAATATGGCACTTATATTTTAATAGAAGGAAAGGGTTATATGGAACCACCCAAGAATTATCAATCATCTTGGAATGGTGTGGAAAAGAAGGTCCTTCGTTTCTTTGATAACTTGGATATGCATCCTCAGGTATAACAGTTTTTGTTGAAACTTTTTGGGAAAAGCTTTTTTACACTTTCCATTCTCCATACATGGAGAATTGGGATTGTATTGTCCACAGGGGCCATGAATCATGTGTTGCATGACAATTTAATGGAGCACAGGGTAATGTGATGGATCAGGAATTTCAGCCCAAACAGTATTGGCCACTTCCACCTCAGTTCTTAGTTTTGAGTTGGCATCCAGAATAATTAGAATGTGAGCATGTGGTAGGCCTCGCTTTTGAAATTCTATCACATGAACCATAGCACAAACCTTACCAAATAATCCAGAATTAATATCTTTCAAAAGGGATTCAAGTTTAATCCTGAATACACGGGCCACTAAATCCGGTCGATGTTCAGCACGCTGCCATGGGTGTAAATTGGTTGCAATTTCACTCCATTTTGGATTACAGGTCATCGTTATAAAAAGATCTGGTCTTCCAAATTTAGTTACAATCGCCATGGCATCTTGATACCGCTGCTGCATGTTTCGGGGACTTCCCTCAAAGGAAGATGGTAAAATTACCGTCTTGCCAATGGGGATTCCTTTTTCTATGGATTTTCTCAGCAAATGTTCTTGAAGGAGACAATAATCTTCCACTTTCAAATCCTTCTGGTGTTGGCGTATAAAATTTAAACGATTTGCCTCGATTTTAACATAGGCATCCACCAAGTACTGCTGGGTCAGTTTACCACCATTAAGGACAGGATTGAATTCTTTCCGTACTGACAGCAAATAACAGTAATACTGCAGGATTTTGGCCTTGCTGCTTGAGTGCTTCATGCCACCCTTGCTCTCCATGAGGGAAAAACAATGGATACAGTAGTGCATCCAAATTACTGTGTAAAATGCTTATTTGCTGTGTTTTGGGGGCCAACAGATTATTTGGGTCTGGTTTTAGATGTATTAAAATGTCTCTATTAAATGGTGGCTCTCCATCAGCATTTTCAAAGACGACAGCGACTTCATTGACAGTAGGGTTGTTATACCGTCTTGGGTCTTGCTGTCTGTCTTATTTAATTGTCATGATGATATTGGGCATGTTTGTGCCATGTTCCAATGCTTTGTGTTCTTCTTCTTCCTCCACATGCCGTAACATTTTGTAGGCTGAAACAAAGGGATTAATACCTTCCAATTGCTCAGCAATAATTCTCATCAAGGCTGGATTACATTTGAGATTTTCTGGAGACTGTAGGCGTTGTTCAGTAGCAGTAGCACTATCCAAAATATACAGCTGTGCATATGCTGGAACTTGACCTTCAGCGGGGTTTAGAGTTCCAGTTCTATGGTAAATTTGGCCGTGAATCCGGAAACAGTAAGGACCGTGTCCAGGTGGTTGAGAAACACTTGCACCCATGGAAGCAAATGCAAAGGAACTATTAATGCTCCTGATATTGTCCATGAGATTTTTACTATACTAGCTGGGTGCCCGATGCACATGCATCGGGATTCTAGAAGAGCGAGTCTCTGACTCGCAATGGCCGCTTCGCGGCCAATGCTTCGCGCTGCTCAGGCGACTCGCCATGCCCGCTGCGCGGGCATAGCGAGTCGCCTTAGAACTGCTCGCAATGGCCGCTGCGCGGCCAATGCTTCGGGCGTATCCACATGACCACGCTGACTCGCAGTGTGAGTGGACTCAGAAGGGGCAAAAAACCCATTCGCAATTTTTACTATATGGGCTGTCTCCTTTGAGTAAAGTAGTGAAGAGCTCAGGGTACTGAGGTAATGGTACCTTAACTTTGCCCTTGTGACAACAAAGGGAGAACTGTCCATCAGATGGCCTTTCAGCCTCAAAATGTAGTGCTTGACAATGTTCACATAACATATTCATGGGCCCACAGGTATGTTGTAAAATACTGGTATCGTCATCAGTAAAGCCAATAGGGATTGATGACGTAGGTGAAGTGAGCAACAGATGACCTTTTTTGTAGATGCCTACATAAATAAGGCGTGGCTGTGTAGAACTGTCAACACATTCAACAAAAGAAGTAGTGACTGGAGACTTCTTACTGAGGGTTTTTTTTTTTTTGCGTAGTTGACGCTGTGAGGCAGCCAAATGGGCCAAACGGCGTTGTTTTGAGGTAGGTGACATAATTTGTAAACGTTTGACTTTAGCCAATTTGTGTCTTGTCATGGCAGAAGCAGTCTTGTCTGTTCTTGTTTTAGAAGAACATTTGCACTTCACTTTACCCGTGCCAGATGTTGAAGGCAGTTGAGTTTCAGAAAGTGTTGGAGACACAGATGTGGACGCCATATCAGAGGTAGATGGTTCTCCTTGAACCTTCACCTGTTGTTGTTTGCGTCTTTTGCGTTCCGCCTCAGCTTTTTTGGCCAACCGACTGCTTCTTTCTTCAGCAGACTCCTTTGCAATTCTTTTATTCAAAGCCTTCTTGACCTTAAGCAAACGGAGACATTTTGTTTCCGGATCTTCCTGCGCACGCTTCTTGCGCTGGCATGCAGCATTGTTAGCTCTAACACAGCTTTTTTGTTTGTCAGAGCTCATATTGAGCACAGTACAGAAAAATGTATGCAATAATAGCTACAGTATATTATTTAAGGAAGCAATAAATATACATTCTGCATAGCAATATAGTCAAAGTAGTAATATTTATATTGATAATTTTTATTATATACAATATATTTTTATATATAAATTATATCATAAAAATATATAAAAAAAATATATTATATATATTATTAACTTAAATAAATTATGTATATTATATATTACAATTTATTATGTGTATATATATATATATATATTTATATAATAGACCTATAATAGATATAATAGGCTGACCGCGTTTTTTTTCGCTGCCGCACCTGCCGCAAGTGCAAAACCGCACTTGCCCCACCTGCCACAAGTACGCCTATACTTTGCATGGCGTTTACCGCAACCGCGCCGCAAGTGCATCCGGTATGCGGTAATTGCGGCAGATGCGTTTTTTTCACCGCATCTGCCGCAAATTTCAAAAAACGCTGATGTGAAAGGGCTTTAATCGATGTTAAAAGAATTATAAAGAGATAATATAGATTAAATATTCAGCCACTAACATAATTTCAGACAAAAATTTAATATAAGGCTGAAAAAGATTTATATAATTGTGTAACATATAGATCAATAATCTATTTAATACCAATATATACAATATATTTTTATATATAAATAATATCATAAAAATATATAAAAAAAATATATTATATATATTATTAACTTAAATAAATTATGTATATTATATATTACAATTTATTATAATGTGTAATATATATATATATATATATATATATTTATATATATTAATTAGAGATATATATATATATATAGATTAATATACAATATATATATATATATATATACTAATCATATACATATATATATATATTAATCTATATCTATATATCTATATATATATATATCTATATATATCTATATATATATATATATATATATATATATATATAATTATGAATATATCAATAAATAATCGATTATATTGGCCCAAAAAGATATCTTAGCTGATATTGTAGGGATGAGGTTCCAGCACTGGTTTTCCGACGTCCGTCCCACAGGATCACCAAGGCAGGAATGATTTGTGAGGAAAAGTGAAAGTAAACACTATAAAATGGCGGATTAAACATATTATTAATCACTAAAATGGCGGCAGGGGGGGGTATAGTGATTGGTAGGCAAAAAGGTTCGCCACCCAGCAACAGCGCCATCTTTATAAGGTTCGCCACCCAGCAACAGCGCCATCTTTATAACGTTCATAATTATACTTCAAATTTTGACAGCAGCGTTTGTCATTGAAAAGCAGATTTTGCGGACTTAAGGAAAAAAATCCGCAAGTTCCGCATAATGGCTCACGTGCGGGATAAATGCGGCACGCCAATGCATTTTTACATTGAACTTGCGGTAATTTGCGGAACTTGCGGTTTTTTACTATTGCGGAACTTGCGGTTTTTTTCGTTTTTTATTGGCGGTTGTTATAAATGGATGAAATGACGGCGGGGTGAGTATTGTGATGGCGGACATATGGGATGCGGACATATGGGGGGGTGTGGTGACAGCGGGGGGGGGTGTGTGTGTGGACATCGGGGAGTGTGGTTACAGGAGAGGCTCCGGAGCACTGTGTCAGCATGTGCTGACAGCAGCGGCTCCGGAGCGGGATCGGAGCGGGGGTGTGCGGACATATGGGGGGGGTGAGGACATATGGGGGGTGTGTGGTGACAGGGGTTGGGGGTGTGTGCTGACAGCGGCGAGGGGTCGCAATGCCCGCTACGCGGGCAATGCTTCGCTCGTGGTGACGTCACAGAGTGACAAAGCCACGGTCTTTTGCGGGGTCCGACACGGAAGTGCCTACGGCAATTATATATTAGATATATATATATATATAGATTAATATATATATATAGATGTAATATTATATATATGTATATGATTAGTATATATATATATATATTGTATAAACGAAATAAAAGTGATATATAGTATTTTAATATTTGAAAATAATAATGGATATACAGGGTTAATATAAAAATGACAGTAGTAGACCAATGTTGCAGTATAAATATAATGTAATAGGCCTGTCACACCAGCATGTGTAATTCAAATGTAGATGTTGCAGAGTTAAGGATACAAAAACCGCAATTTCCGCAGGTTCCGCATAATGGCTCACGTGCGGCATAAATGCAGCATTCCAATGCATTTTTCCTTTGAACTTGCGGAAGTTGCGATTTTTTTTCCCACAAATTCCTCAAAAAAAGGTATTGTGAAAGGTCTCAAAGGCAAGAAAAAAATTAAGATCAAAAGAAGCCACCAAAGAAGTTAATGAAGTAAGGAGCATTATTTACATATAGATGACTATAATCGATGTTAAAAGAATTATAAAGAGATAATATAGATTAAATATTCAGCCACTAACATAACTTCAGACAAAAATTTAATATAAGGCTGAAAAAGATTTATATAATTGTGTAACATATAGATCAATAATCTATTTAATACCAATATATACAATATATTTTTATATATAAATAATATCATAAAAATATATCAAAAAAATATATTATATATATTATTAACTTAAATAAATTATGTATATTATATATTACAATTTATTATAATGTGTATATATATATATATATATATATATATATATGTAATTAGAGATATATATATATATATATATATAGATTAATATACAATATATATATATATATATATACTAATCATATACATATATATAATATGACATCTATATATATATATATATATATATATATATATTAATCTATATATATCTATATATATATGTATATATATATATAATATATATATATATATATATATATATATAATTATGAATATATCAATAAATAATCTATTATATTGGCCCAAAAAGATATCTTAGCTGATATTGTAGGGATGAGGTTCCAGCACTGGTTTTCCGACGTCCGTCCCACAGGATCACCAAGGCAGGAATGATTTGTGAGGAAAAGTGAAAGTAAACACTATAAAATGGCGGATTAAACATATTATTAATCACTAAAATGGCGGCGGGGGGTATAGTGATTGGTAGGCAAAAAGGGTCGCCACCCAGCAACAGCGCCATCTTTATAACATTCATAATTATACTTCAAATTTTGACAGCAGCGTTTGTCATTGAAAAGCAGATTTTGCGGACTTAAGGAAAAAAAAACGCAAGTTCCGCAGGTTCCGCATAATGGCTCACGTGCGGGATAAATGCGGCACGCCAATGCATTTTTACATAGAACTTGCGGTAATTTGCGGAACTTGCGGAACTTGAGGTTTTTTACTATTGCGGAACTTGCGTTTTTTTTCGTTTTTTATTGGCGGTTGTTATAAATGGATGAAATGACGGCGGGGTGAGTATTGTGATGGCGGACATATGGGGGGTGTGTGGTGACAGCGGGGGGGGGGGGTGTGTGTG
>JARQOC010000001.1:603817931-603914732 GCA_033576535.1 Allobates femoralis | reverse complement strand
TAATGAATCTATGAATCCTAATTTAATAATAATAATAATATAATATTTATTCATTTATATAGCGCTATTAATTCCATAGCACTTTACATACATGAGTAATGCTGTCTCTCTTGGAGCTCACAATCTAAACATCCTATCAGTATGCCTTTACAATGTGGGAGGAAACTGGAGTGCCTGGAGGAAACCCACGCAAGCACAGGGAGAACATACAAACTCCTTGCAGATGTTGTCCTAAGTGTCCTTGGTGGGAATTGAACCCAGGACCTCAAGACTCCAGTGCTGCAAAGGCTACAGTGCTAACCACTTGAGCCACCGTGCTGCCCAGGAGACAGGAGAGAAGTTTGCAGCCCTTAAAGAGTTAGTCCATGATGACAGCATCATCATCAAGAGTGCAGACAAGGGGGGTGGTGTTGTCGTCATGGACAGGGAGTCTTACATTAAGGAATTGAGAGGACAGGTATCAGATCAGGATGTGTATAAGAAATTATCTGGTGACCCAAATATTCAACGTGAGCTTAAAATGATTTTGGATGAGGCCATGAAACATAAAATAATTGAACAAGATTTGGTTGATTTTTTGCTTATTAAATCTCCAACTACACCGATATATACGTTACCGAAGGTACACAAATCACTGTTTAATCCACCGGGTCGGCCCATAGTGGCGGGTACGGATTCCGTCCTGAGCCGCATTGGCATACTGTTGGATAAAATACTTAATCCTATAGCGGCTAAATTTGGCTCTTATGTAAAAGATACTGGAGATTTTCTAGGTAAAATTAATGGTTTGAGTCTGGCTAGTGAGGACACCATACTGGTGTCATTTGTTGTAGTTAGTTTATATACATTGATAGAACACCAGTATGGTATCGATTGTGCGGCCAAAAAGTTGTCAAGTGAGGGTTACACAGATATAGCTAAGAAATTTATTATAGACCTACTAACACTGGTTCTCACTAGAAATTATTTTTATTTGGTGATGATTTTTTTGAACGAGGAACAGCAATGGGGCCAATATAGCCCCTGCGTATGCGAATATCGCTATATGGGTCCTGGAGGAGGATGTCGTCTCTGTGACCCACCACTTCTCTAATGTTAGGGGGTAATGGAGATACATTGATGACATTTTCCGCCTATGGACTGGTTCTGAAGAATCTTTGTGTGATTTTTTTCAATTTTTGAATCAGATCAATCAAACTATCAAATTTACTATGGTGAGCTCCCTGACACATTTGCAGTTTTTGGATGTTTTGGTCAAATGGGTTGGTAATAAGTTAATTACTGCAACACATGTAAAACCCACAGATAGAAATAATACCCTTTTATTTTCAAGTCACCACCCACGTAAAATGGTGGAATGAATCCCTTTTGGACAGCTGTTGCGAGCTAAGCGCATTGAGAGTGAGGATAGTGGCCTGGATAGAACAATTGTATGGTCCATAAATTTACTAAAAGAGGCTATCCAAATAAGTTGTTAGATAGACATTGTGCCAAATTAGATGGTATTGAACGATCAAAACAGTTGAAACCTAAAATAAAAAAGACCCCCAACCATGTGCCCTTTGTCTCCACTTTTTGTGAGGAAAGTGGTCTCATTGCAAGTGTGATATTTAAGCATTGGAAAACGTTATCAAATGGTTTGAGTAAGATTCCTGAGTTTAGTGTGCCCCCTCTCTTCTTCTACCGTCGTAACAAGAATCTGAGGGACCAATTGGTATGTGCCGATATTGGGTCATTTAAAACTCAAAAACAAGGTTCATTAACTGGTTTGCAAAGAAAGGGCTGTTTCCCGTGTCTTAATTGTATCAATTGTCGTGCAATGTTAAAAGGATTTTTGGTCTTGGATAGACATACACAAAAAACATATGAGATACGTTATTTCCTTACATGTGATTCGGATGTCATTATATACATGTTGGAAAGTCCCTTGGACTTAGATACATTGGGGAAACCACCTGTGACTTCAAGACACGGTTTAGTCAGCACAAATACTCCATACAGAAAAAGAGAATAGATCTTCCAGTACCCAGACAGTGCGTTGAGGCAGCTCATAAGGACACTGAACTGCGTTTTATGATTATTGATCATGTACCACCTCTTAGAAGGGGTGGGGATAGAGTAGCCCTGCTAAAGAAAAAAGAATTATCGTGGATATATAGGTTACGTACACTGCGACCACAAGGGTTAAATGTTGGTTTTCAAATTACGTTCTCTTACATGACATACTGATTCTGTTGTCATACGCTTTATTCTATATTAGTGTAAAAAAATGTTATATTTTTTTGAGTTATAATATGGGAGTAATGCGCCTGTTTTTTTATCCTTTTTAGGTGATGAACTTGGAGTGCCTCCAGATACCTGGTGTCCCTTGCCACTGATTAGGCTCTTCTATAATGCAGTTTGTTATGTTAAAATCAATAAAAGATTTTTGCACCATTTTTTATCGTGGATCTTTTTGAATGCTTTGTTTGTGTGGTCCAGGTTTAAATGGGTAACACTGTCGCTTCCACGCTGTGGTAGATGATAGGTGCTTCCCATTTACGGCTAAGGGGGTTGTCCCTAGATTAGTGACACTCCTACAGCCTCCGGATATTTTATGGGTGTAGGTCCATGATAATATTGCCCCTTCTTTACATACATGGCGCTACTAGTATGGGAGTTATTCTTTATATGGGGTAGAACCGCTAATAACTTATAGACGGATATCAAGCACTCTTGGTTAAGAGTGGGCAGAATTGCGAGTCTGCCATCAGCTAAAATGGTGGCTGAGTCTCTTTGATATACTGCGCATGCACGTGAACGCTTTTGCGTCATCATATGACGCGCAGGAGGTCACATGTGACCAGTAAACCAATCAGAAAGAGCCATTTTTTTATAACCAGGAAGAGCTGAGATTTACCTAATGGCGCTGGACGCTAGGTTATGGAGGCATCGGTAGTCCATCATCTTCATTTTAATCATACACACATATGGTTTATGTGCAATTAAACCTATTTATCAAATATTGTAAGGAATATGCATATAGCATCTCCCTTAATGAGCACTATATGAGCACTTCATGTATTTGCACATATCTTTATTCACAATGTGGTCTTACTGTATTTTTACACAGATTTATGTACAGTATACTTTTAATTACCAATTTGAGATGGAGTGTATAAAATGTTCACTGTTTGTGGTGAGCACTATGCCTGAGGAAAGTCTTGTGTGGACTGAAACGTTGCATCACACTCCTGTGGCCGAATAAAGGGGTCCACTTGGAATAAGTATAGAGTGCTGCCTGTTTCTTGATGTTCTATTTTCTTGCAGTGGAGCACTGCTCACAGGATGTTTTGCACCATTTTTTATTTTTTCTTGCTTATGTGCTGATTCTATCCTTTGCTTCTTTATCTATCTATCTATCTATCTATCTATCTATCTATCTATCTATTATCTATCTATCTATCTATCTATCTATCTATCTATCTATCTATCTTTCTTTCTATCTTTTATTAAGGCTGGCTTCACACTGCAGTTTTTTACTGATCAGTGTCCATCAGTGTTTGTGTGCCAAAACCAGGAGAGGAACCAGGAGAGGAACTTGCAGAGAAAAACTATAATTGAAAGATTGACCCCTGTTCTGAGTTTTGGAGACTCCTGGTTTTGGCACACAAACACTGATGGACACTGATCAGTGAAAAAACTGCAATGTGAACCCAGTCTGAGCTGTCATCTATTTATATATCTCATTATCTGTCTATTATCTATGTATACATTATCTATCTATCTATCTATCTATCTATCTATCTATCTATCTATCTATCTATTTATCTATCTATGTAAAAAACGAACTGCAGCACTCCTCTTTAGTCTTCCTTATGCCTTTATTGGCCTTCAGGTGAATATGGCGACGTTTCGGTCAGCTTGTTACCTTCTTCCAGCCAAGCTGACCGAAATATCGCCATATTCACCTGAAGACCAAAAAAGGCATAAGGAAAACTAAAGAGGAGTGCTGCAGTTCGTTTTATACACATCTATATGGTATGTTGGTGGTTGATTATCACCTGGAACAGATGTAAGCACCATAGCTAAGCTTTTTTTGGAACGCTGCTTTAAAAATGTTTTTCTACATATCTATCCATCTATCTATTTATCTATCTATCTATCTATCTATCTAGTTAAAAATATCTGCAGCACTCCGGGTGAATTATGTAATCTTTTATTCTGGCACCATATACAGGGTATGGCTACGTTTCGGGCTCCCTCGCCTTTCTTCCAGCAATCACTAGCTCAAAATCCCAGGTATATATACACAATGGTCTTAATACATCAATTATTACATCAATTATTAACATATCTTATTTTTGTCATATTTCAACAACCTGTGTTAATTCTATTACATGTGCTCGTTTTTACCATACTTTCCCATTACAGTCATTGATATTGTTTATAAATATGTGTTCTTATAAATAAAGTGCATCAAATCTCTTAATTGCCCTCCTGTAGCTCACCTGTCTTTCATGACAATTAGAAGATTTTTATTTAGATATTAAATCCTGTGAGAGCCATTGCTCGCCAGCCATGTGTGTGTGCTTTCTAGGTGTGGAGGAAGCCGTTTTTGCAGTTACAGCCTCTCTGCTGTGTACGGTTGCTATGGTATTAAGACCATTGTGTATATATACCTGGGATTTTGGGCTAGTGTTTGCTGGAAGAAGGGCGAGGGAGCCCGAAACGTAGCCATACCCTGTATATGACGCAGTGCTGCAGCTATTTTTAACCATATATTTTAAGCTAAGGTAAATGCAGAGCTGAACTGCACCCAAGAAGGCATTGTTGCTCCATGTAGTCTTCTTCTATCTATCTATCTATCTATCTATCTATCTAGAGAAAAAGGGTTAATTGAGCAGCGTTTCTTATTACCTTAAAGTTAGGTGCTTGATCAGTCCTTGAGGTGGTGTCCAGCCACCTAGTCCTAGACAGGTAATACAAAAAAGGCTGCAGCACTCCAATTTCAGTTGTATATTCTGCCTTTAATGGCCTTCAGGTATAAAGATGGCGACGTTTCGGTCCTTGATGACCTTCTTCCAGCTGAAGGCCATTAAAGGCAGAATATACAACTGAAATTGGAGTGCTGCAGCCTTTTTTGTATTACCTATCTATCTATCTATCTATCTATCGCGGGCGTCACACACTACGATTTTGTGTGGGAACTCAATAACGATGTCAGGGGTGCGGCTCGTGGACACATCGTTAGTGAGGTGTCACATGTATAGATAACGATGTCAGGGGTGCGGCTCGTGGACACATCGTTAGTGAGGTGTCACATGTATAGATAACGATGTCAGGGGTGCGGCTCGTGGACACATCGTTAGCGAGGTGTCACATGTATAGATAACGATGTCAGGGGTGCGGCTCGTGGACACATCGTTAGTCAGGTGTCACATGTATAGATAACGATGTCAGGGGTGCGGCTCGTGGACACATCGTTAGTGAGGTGTCACATGTATAGATAACGATGTCAGGGGTGTGGCTCGTGGACACATGGTTAGTGAGGTGTCACATGTATAGATAACGATGTCAGGGGTGCGGCTCGTGGACACATCGTTAGTGAGGTGTCACATGTATAGATAACGATGTCAGGGGTGCGGCTCGTGGACACATCGTTAGTCAGGTGTCACATGTATAGATAACGATGTCAGGGGTGCGGCTCGTGGACACATGGTTAGTGAGGTGTCACATGTATAGATAACGATGTCAGGGGTGCGGCTCGTGGACACATCGTTAGTGAGGTGTCACATGTATAGATAACGATGTCAAGGGGTGCGGCTCGTGGACACATGGTTAGTGAGGTGTCACATGTATAGATAACGATGTCAGGGGTGCGGCTCGTGGACACATCGTTAGTGAGGTGTCACATGTATAGATAACGATGTCAGGGGTGCGGCTCGTGGACACATGGTTAGTGAGGTGTCACATGTATAGATAACGATGTCAGGGGTGCGGCTCGTGCACACATGATTAGTGAGGTGTCACATGTATAGATAACGATGTCAGGGGTGCGGCTCGTGGACACATGGTTAGTGAGGTGTCACATGTATAGATAACGATGTCAGGGGTGCGGCTCGTGGACACATGGTTAGTGAGGTGTCACATGTATAGATAACGATGTCAGGGGTGCGGCTCGTGCACACATGATTAGTGAGGTGTCACATGTATAGATAACGATGTCAGGGGTGCGGCTCGTGGACACATCGTTAGTGAGGTGTCACATGTATAGATAACGATGTCAGGGGTGCGGCTCGTGGACACATCGTTAGTGAGGTGTCACATGTATAGATAACGATGTCAGGGGTGCGGCTCGTGCACACATGATTAGTGAGGTGTCACATGTATAGATAACGATGTCAGGGGTGCGGCTCGTGGACACATCGTTAGTGAGGTGTCACATGTATAGATAACGATGTCAGGGGTGCGGCTCGTGGACACATCGTTAGTGAGGTGTCACATGTATAGATAACGATGTCAGGGGTGCGGCTCGTGGACACATCGTTAGTGAGGTGTCACATGTATAGATAACGATGTCAGGGGTGCGGCTCGTGGACACATCGTTAGTGAGGTGTCACATGTATAGATAACGATGTCAGGGGTGCGGCTCGTGGACACATGGTTAGTGAGGTGTCACATGTATAGATAACGTTCAGGACGCAGCAGCGATGTTACGTGCAGGGATCGCTCACACAACCAGCGACTGATGATTGTCAATGATGTGAATAGGAGAAATCGGTCAGGAGATCGTTATGGCGGTGTCACACAGAACGATGCAGCAGATTGGATGGTCGACATCGTCTGATATGGGGTCCGGTTCCTATATCTGTGATTAACGATCTGACCACTTATCGCTAGTCACATCATGCTGTCACACGCAACGATGTCATAGGAGCGATGCCAAATCAGGCACTTTCCAATGACATCTTTACATATATCTATCTATCTATCTATCTATCTATCTATCTATCTATCTATCTATCTATCTATCTATCTATCTATCTATCTCATTTTCTATCTCTCTCATTATTGAAACCAAAGAAAAGCAGACATCACTCTGATTCAAAGGTGCAATCTGTGGATTTTAATGCTGCACTCAGTGAAGTTTCAACGGTTACCCCATCTTTCTCAAGCAATGAAGAAATTGAAGAAATGGGGACGTTGCTCTAGATAATTACAAGAGTGAAACAGTGTATAACTGGCAAAAGGATATTATATATCATGTAATATCCTCCCTACTTTAATTTTCTGAGATAATGACCTTTGGGTTTTCATTGGCTGTAAGCCATAATCATCAACATTAACAGAAATAAACACATGAAGTAGATCACTCTGTGTGTAATGACTCTATATAATATATGTGTTTCACTTTATATCTTGACTTACTAATAATAATTATATGGTAATTATATGTTTATTTATTCAGTAAGTGGCTCTTTTGCAGTTTTTTATTTTTGGTATAACCTGCACTACAGGTATTGTAAGTCAGGCCTGAGCAAATCTTACCAGGGAAGTAGGTGCCAGCATGTGAAAGTAAAGAAACAGCAATAGATCAAAGATGCTTTACAGCTTTGTGAACACAATACTTTGCAGATCTTGGCTGTGATTTTATTATTGTTGCTTTTGATAACACTCAGATTCTCTCCATAAGTGTTTGGGGTTAAATAAGATCCATTATTAAAGTGGTTGTGCATTTTTTTTGACTCTATGTGACTGCAGATTTCTGGATCCTGACAGTGTCTGGTGAGCATGCCTTCCAGATTGATCAGTATTTCCAGTGAGTGCAGGCGGTAACTTGCGGTCATATGCTGACTGTACGTGTCTGCCTACTTTCAATCCACTTGTTGTAAAGGAAGTCAGAAATGTCTAGTCGGAATGTGACCATAAGTATGGAAATCACAGACTTGCGGTCATTTGACCTCCCGCTCTCACCGGCAATATCGGAGAAACCTGATAGCGCGGGGCGTAACGATCGAGGTGGCATATGCAGCTGAAATGCCCAACGGGTCTCTGCACTGCATTACACATTGCTGGCCAAACAGAGACCGACACGTTTGGGGATGCATGATATCGCCATAGCAGGCACGCCAATATCAGCTTAAGGCCATTGTGCCGACTACAGAGGAGGATGCTGTAGGATGCCTTAGAAACAGAATCGGGAACATATATACCAGGAAGGGGCCCAGGATGGGAACATATATAACAGGATGGGGGACATATATACCAGGAGGAGTACCATATATACCAGGATGGGGACATATATAATAGGATGGGGGACATACTGTATATAGCAGGATGGGCCCAGTATAGTGACATATGTACAAGTTTGGGAGAAATATAGAGCAGGGTTGGCCCAGGATAGAGACATGTATACCAGGATAGGAGACATATATAGCAGGATGGGCCTAAAATAAGGATATATATTCTAGGATAGGGACATATATACCAGGATGGGCACAGATATGGACATATATACCAGGATAGGGACATATATAACAGGATGGGTCCAGGAGGGAGACATACAGTTAGGGCCAGAAATATTTGGACAGTGACACAATTTTCGCGAGTTGGGCTCTGCATGCCACCACATTGGATTTGGAATGAAACCTCTACAACAGAATTCAAATGCAGATTGTAACGTTTAATTTGAAGGGTTGAACAAAAATATCTGATAGAAAATGTAGGAATTGTACACATTTCTTTACAAACACTCCACATTTTAGGAGGTCAAAAGTAATTGGACAAATAAACATAACCCAAACAAAATATTTTTATTTTCAATATTTTGTTGCGAATCCTTTGGAGGCAATCACTGCCTTAAGTCTGGAACCCATGGACATCACCAAACGCTGGGTTTCCTCCTTCTTAATGCTTTGCCAGGCCTTTACAGCCGCAGCCTTCAGGTCTTGCTTGTTTGTGGGTCTTTCCGTCTTAAGTCTGGATTTCAGCAAGTGAAATGCATGCTCAATTGGGTTAAGATCTGGTGATTGACTTGGCCATTGCAGAATGTTCCACTTTTTTGCACTCATGAACTCCTGGGTAGCTTTGGCTGTATGCTTGGGGTCATTGTCCATCTGTACTATGAAGCGCCGTCCAATCAACTTTGCAGCATTTGGCTGAATCTGGGCTGAAAGTATATCCCGGTACACTTCAGAATTCATCCGGCTACTCTTGTCTGCTGTTATGTCATCAATAAACACAAGTGACCCAGTGCCATTGAAAGCCATGCATGCCCATGCCATCACGTTGCCTCCACCATGTTTTACAGAGGATGTGGTGTGCCTTGGATCATGTGCCGTTCCCTTTCTTCTCCAAACTTTTTTCTTCCCATCATTCTGGTACAGGTTGATCTTTGTCTCATCTGTCCATAGAATACTTTTCCAGAACTGAGCTGGCTTCTTGAGGTGTTTTTCAGCAAATTTAACTCTGGCCTGTCTATGTTTGGAATTGATGAATGGTTTGCATCTAGATGTGAACCCTTTGTACTTACTGTCATGGAGTCTTCTCTTTACTGTTGACTTAGAGACAGATACACCTACTTCACTGAGAGTGTTCTGGACTTCAGTTGATGTTGTGAATGGGTTCTTCTTCACCAAATAAAGTATGCGGCGATCATCCACCACTGTTGTCATCTGTGGACGCCCAGGCCTTTTAGAGTTCCCAAGCTCACCAGTCAATTCCTTTTTTCTCAGAATGTACCCAACTGTTGATTTTGCTACTACAAGCATGTCTGCTATCTCTCTGATGGATTTTTTCTTTTTTTTCAGCCTCAGGATGTTCTGCTTCACCTCAATTGAGAGTTCCTTTGACCGTATGTTGTCTGGTCACAGCAACAGCTTCCAAATGCAAAACCACACACCTGGAATCCACCCCTGACCTTTTAACTACTTCATTGATTACAGGTTAACGAGGGAGACGCCTTCAGAGTTAATTGCAGCCCTTAGAGTCCATTGTCCAATTACTTTTGGTCCCTTGAAAAAGAGGAGGCTATGCATTACAGAGCTATGATTCCTAAACCCTTTCTCCGATTTGGATGTGGAAACTCTCATATTGCAGCTGGGAGTGTGCACTTTCAGCCCATATTATATATATAATTGTATTTCTGAACATGTTTTTGTAAACAGCTAAAATAACAAAACTTGTGTCACTGTCCAAATATTTCTGGCCCTAACTGTACATACCAGGATGGGGACATAGATACCAGGATGGAGACACATATACAAGGATGGGTCCAAGATGGCGACATAAATAACAGGTTAGGCCCAAGATAAGAACATACAGTGTTGGCCAAAAGTATTGACACCCCTGCAATTCTGTCAGATAATACTCCGTTTCTTCCTGAAAATGATTGCAATCACAAATTCTTTGGTATTGTTATCTTCATTTAATTTGTCTTCAATGAAAAAAACACAAAAGAGAATGAAGCAAAAAGCAAAACATTGATCATTTCACACAAAACTCCAAAAATGGGCCGGACAAAAGTATTGGCACACTTAGCCTAATACTTGGTTGCACAACCTTTAGACAAAATAACTGCCATCAACCGCTTCCGGTAACCATCAATGAGTTTGTTACAATGCTCTGCTGGAATTTTAGATCATTCTTCTTTGGCAAACTGCTCCAGGTCCCTGATATTTGAAGGGCGCCTTCTCCAAACTGCCATTTTTAGATCTCTCCACAGGTATTCTATGGGATTCAGGTCTGGACTCATTGCTGCCACCTTAGAAGTCTCCAGTGCTTTCTCTCAAACCATTTTCTAGTACTTTTTGAAGTGTGTTTTGGGTCATTGTCCTGCTGGAAGCCCCATGACCTCTGAGGGAGACCCAGCTTTCTCACACTGGGCCCTACATTATGCTGCAAAATGTGTTGGTAGTCTTCAGACTTCATAATGCCATGCACACGGTCAAGTAGTCCAGTGCCAGAGGCAGCAAAGCAACCCCAAAACATCAGGGAACCTCCGCCATGTTTGACTGTAGGGACCGTTTTCTTTTCTTTGAATGCCTCTTTTTTTCTCCTGTAATCTTTATGTTGATGCCTTTGCCCAAAAAGAGAGAACATTCTTCCAAAACGTTTTAGGCTTTCTCAGGTAAGTTTTGGCAAACTCCAGCCTGGATTTTTTATGTCTCGGGGTAAGAAGTGGGGTCTTCCTGGGTCTCCTACCATACAGTCCCTTTTCATTCAGACACCGACGGACAGTACGGGTTGATACTGTTGTACCATCAGACTGCAGGGCAGCTTGAACTTGTTTGGATGTTAGTCGAGGTTCTTCATCCACCATCCGCACAATCTTGCGTTGAAATCTCTTGTCAATTTTCTTTTCTGTCCACATCTAGGGAGGTTAGCCACAGTGCCATGGGCTTTAAACTTCTTGATGACACTGCGCACGGTAGACACAGGAACATTCAGGTCTTTGGAGATGGACTTGTAGCCTTGAGATTGCTCATGCTTCCTCACAATTTGGTTTCTCAAGTCCTCAGACAGTTCTTTGGTCTTCTTTCTTTTCTCCATGCTCAATGTGGTACACACAAGGACACAGGACAGAGGTTGAGTCAACTTTAATCCATGTCAACTGGCTGCAAGTGTGATTTAGTTATTGCCAACACCTGTTAGGTGCCACAGGTAAGTTACAGGTGCTGTTAATTACACAAATTAGAGAAGCATCACATGATTTTTCTAAGGGTGCCAATACTTTTGTCCACCCTGTTTTTAATGTTTAGTGTGGAATTATATCCAATTTGGCTTTAGGACAATTCTTTTTGTGTTTTTTTCATTGAAGACAAATTAAATGAAGATAATAATACCAAAGAATTTGGGATTGCAATCATTTTCAGAAAGAAACTGAGTATTATCTGACAGAATGGCAGGGGTGTCAATACTTTTGGCCAACACTGTATATACCAGGATAGGAAAATATATATGAGGATGGGTGATATGGGGCAAGAAGCGGCCTAAGATGGGGGACATTATTACAACATGATGGGGGAATGGGGGGGGGATTTGTATGTCTTTGTAGGATTTAGAATACTATATGGGCCCATACATCTGACCAACCTGCAGGGAGGGGAGTGGCCATGTCCAAATTTTGCACTGGGTCCCACCGAACTTTAGTTATGCCCCTGACTGACAGCACGTGCACCACACGTTGTCAGGATTCAGAAGTCTGCAGTCATATGAAGTGATTGCAAAATTTTATCAAAAGACCAGTGAACCCTATAATACAGTTTTTTGGGGGCAGGTGATTGGTGGTGACACCATCATTGTTTATGGTGCCGTGTGTTGAGACATAGGAGAAGTGGATCCAGGAGGAAGAAGAAGCATATCTTTTGCCATTATATTTCCCATCCTTTTGAATCCACTCTTTTGGCTTTAAAAGGTTATTCCCTAACAATCAAGTGATTTATGATTCATAAAAAAAGGGATAACTTGCTGATTGTTAAGAATCCAAACCCCCAGAAATCACAGCTCTGGAACCCGGTGATATTGATCATGTTGCTTCTCAACTGCTTTTCCAGGTTTGCTAGGGCCATAGACATCATAGGAGAGGCTGGGGGCATATACATCACTGAGGAGGCTGACGCTGGGGCATATACATCACAGGAGAGACTGGGAGCATATACATTACTAGGCAGGCTGAAGCTGGGGCATAAAGTTCACTGGGGAGCTGGAGTTAAAATGCAGGCAGTTGGCAAACCGCGGCTACCAGCCCGAGCAGTGCAGTCCCCAGAAATGTGTGGCTCCCATGCGGTCCGGTCACTATTACTTTGTGGCAACCAGGATCGGTAAGTTCAGTCACCCATGAACACACCCAACATACCCGGTCCCAGAGCAAGCGGGTAAAGCCGGGTAGTGGGATGGCTCAGGCAGCTATGGGACGGCGGGGGGAGACAGGTGGTGGGTGGGAAGTGAGCAGGAAGCGGATAAGGAAAGAAACAGAACAAAGGGAAGACACCATGGGAACTGGTAGTTAGTTGGAGAACAATAGACAGACCCGGAGGCCCAAACCACGATGAGGCCTATCCCGGGTCCAGGGGCTATAGATCACAGGAAGTCGGAGGGAGTCATAGGGCGCGGGCAGTGAGCGATCCACCCACGCACCCGAATCTGCATTAAAGTGGAAGTTATGCACCCCAGGGCCGTGGGGTACTCGGAACCACGCTATACTGTCTCTGGGGAGTCACAGGGGTCGAGACCCAGCTCCTGTGACCCTGGATAAATTTGAAAAGGGGAATTTCTGGCTTGGTAGGAAAAGGGGATTATGAAAGGGGAGTTATTCTTGACGCCTCCCGTGGTTTGTGGCTATGGGTGGCCACCACGGCTGCAGAACTTCCAGGGGTGATGGACGAGCAGCTGAGATGGAGCGGCTCTCCACGGGCAGAGCGGGTCCCCGGGGCAGTGGATGTAGTATAGGTGTACAGTGTAGGATGGCAGGCGCAAAGCAACAGACAGACTCACGGTTTTGTGGTTCCTCAGTCCTTTTACTGGTGCATCTGTAATTCGGGTTGATGTTACTGAGTCCTTGCCTGAGAACAACTCGGGGTTTTCCTCGCCCAGCAGGTTCTAAGGCCTCATTGCTGCGCTTTGTGTGTAGGCTCCTGCTGCTTTAGCTAAGCTGCTGACTTTTTCTCTCCTGCGAGGTGCCGGTATGGCAGGCAACTGGAGTCCCTTATTAGTTGTTCGTTTAGGGTGACAGTTCCTGAACTCTCTACGCTGCTTTGCCTCCGGGCACAGTGTGCCTGGGAAACTTAGAATTCCCCACCTTCCAGTATTGGTGTAATACTATTGTATAGGTTTTGAGGAGTCTGATCGCTTAAGGGCAATGAAGAGCAGAGACGGGTTCTTGGGTGCAAAGTATTTATAAACACACAGCAAACAAGGTGAACTTAGTATACAGCAAAAGCACACAACATAACACAACCCCAATATATATAACGTCGAACACAGTCCTTATGGAAGCAGTCCGAAAAACCAATAGTCCAAAACCGGTAAATCCGGATGCATGTAGTCCATAGCACAAGTCCTGGTACCGGAGCGACCGGAAGATATAGTCCGTGGCAAAAGATCCCCACACCCGGATGACCGGGTAACAAGTTTAAACACAGTTCCGAGTAGGTGATGAAAACACAAGTTCCACAAAGCACACAGTACATACGGTAGTAACCGGGAAGTTGCTCACCAACTTGAATGTCCGAGCCTGAAGGTATAAGCAGCGGCACCAGAAGCACAATGCAGGAAGCTGTAAAGTGAACCGAGATCTCACAGAGCTCCAGGGAAGTGAGTGAATCCAGGAGAACAGCTGAGCAAGAGCAAACCAGGAACCAGTATACTCAAGCAATGAATGCTCACCTGAGCCAGGTCTTTATGTAAACGAGACAGGAAGAAGGGCAAAACAAAACAATGATCTCCATGCTGACTGAGGGCAAAATAGTCACACGGCAAGCCGGAAAACCTGGAATACTGACAATTGGCTGCCGGGTCGTTAGGTCCTGCACAGCCTTGGACTCGGCTGTCCGTTCTTTGCGCTGTTCCTCTGGGGTCAGCACGGTATTGTTCCGCTCCCGAGGTGATATATCGAGCCCCAGGCTTTGGGGTACTCGGGTGTCAGGCAGCAAGGGTTAACTGTGTCATGGGGAATGGTGGCCGCGCCTGATCCCGTGCCCTGGGTGTCTATTCTTTTGAAAAAGGGGTTAATATTTACAGGGGATTATATACAAAATTTTTGTCATGACGCCACCTGCAGTTTCTGGTGATTTGCACCAGCGCCGCCACAGTCCGCCAGAGGTCGGTGGTATCGTGGCTGGGATGGTGCAGTCCTCCGCAGGCAGGACTGGGACCTCCGGGGCAGCAATTCTGTAAAAGAACAAGTTCATGCAAAAGAAGGTGCAGCAGAGTCGAATTCACTTTACTGGAAACTTTAGCAGCAATGGTTACAGTTCTCAGTTCAGTAAGATGTTATAATGACAGGTAGCTAACGGGTGGCTGCAAGCAGATCCCAGGTGGTATGATGGAACCCTTAGTGTGTGCCTTCTTTCCAGTCTATTCCTTTCCTGCTTCCCAGAAGTGGTGAAGTCTGGTCCCATGAAGCGAACCTGGCCTCCGTCTGTCTCTCTCTTTTCGCTCCCGTCGGGTTACTCACTGCTGGCTGACCGCCAAACCATCAAGTGGTGCCTGGTACCCTCTTCTGGTCGCTTAAGAGCCTGGGAGCAATATATACTCCGCAGGTCTTCGGATTTTCTGTGGTCCTTGGAGGATCCCACAGGTGCGGGCTCCGGTGCTCGGTGACTTTCTACACCTGGGAAAGCTTTCCTTCTCCCTGGTCCCTCAGCCGAGGGACCTCCTTGCTCCCTCAGGCTCAATGCCTGACTCTCCAACTCCAACTCTCTAACTCCTTGTACTACTCCCCCTAGAGGTGATTTTATTCCCTCCCGGGTACCTCCCACTGTGTGATCTAGTGTGGGAGTGCTGTTGCATGGGTTCCACCCACCATCCTAGAATCACCTTCCAGCTGTAGTATCTGCATCTCTTTAACGGGTGCAGTACCCCTCTGTGACGCCTGCATAGCGGGGTGCCACAGTTCCTTCACTGCTTCCACAGATCCTAGCCTTTGGCCCTCACACTGAGTTAGCTATCCTGGGATGAGCTTAAGGCAGCTAACAGTCCACCAGGATGTCTTCTTCAGTCCACCTAGGAACTGAACTGACTAGCTCCACCCCAGACCAGAATTTATAGGGGAGCTCTCAGTGAAGCCGGGTTTAGGTCTCCCCCTTCAGGCCTGGAGGTAGAAGGTGTTGTGTGTGTTTATTTGCCAGGTGTGAATACTCTTCTGTTGCTCTTGTCGAGCCGCAGGCCCTGGGGTACTCGGGTATCAGGCTCAGTTGGAATGCTTGGGGTGTCACGTGTGGCAGCGCCTGAGCCCGTGGCCTGGGTGACACTTCAAAAAGGGGAATATTTACAGGGGATAAGAGTTTGTCATGTAACGCCACCTGTAGTACCTGGTGATGGGTCACCAGCGCCGCCACAGTCCGCCGGAGGTAGATGGTAGTGCGGCTGAGATGCAAAGCTCCCTACCGGTAGAGCTGGTCCTCCGGGGCAGCGTAGTGTAGAGGGGCAGCTTGGAGTGGGATCTTAGGTTGGGATGGGGAGTGATGGAGCAGCCTATAAGGGGCACCAGAAGCAAAGAGGAATGACGCACACACACTGTAGAAGTCTCTTTTACCTTTTACTGGTGATATAGCAAGTAAAGACGTCCAGGACACTGACAGGTGATCGGGTGCACAGTGGGTCCCCACAGCAAGTGGGTATAAGGCCTCCTCTGCTTCTCTACGGTTTCTGAAGCCCAGACTGGCCTCCTCACTTCCTCTGGTCCTCTCTCCCTCTCTCCTCCTGCGCGGTCCACGGGTTGCCCTCTCTGATCACTGCGGTGGTACACTGCAGTGTCTGGCTCCCTCTCTTTGAGTACGCAGGGGGACCAGGTGACTGAAGTCTCCACGGTGCGATAGGGTTTTCTGTAGTCCTGAAGCATCCTACAGGTGTGGATCCCCGAAGTCCGGTACGTCTCTGGGTGAGCTTCCACTAGTTCCTCACTCCCTTTTTGCTCTGCTCTTTGCCTCCTGTCCCCACTCCTAGGCTTGCGGGACGTCCGAAGGGCCACTCCGGGTCACTCAGGAAGTCTGTGGCTACTTCCGTGAGCAGGGCGCCACACTCTCAAGCATGACAATACCACCTGGGGGCGATAATGACACTGTGGCAATTGGATCTTGGGGTGCCACAAAAGGACAGGGCGAGAACCAGGGGCCCGGCCCTGAAGGTGGCGAGGAGGCTCCAAGCTCCAACCACAGAACCGAGGGCCATGAGATTTTCAAGAGCTGTGGCCTACTCCCGACACAGCGCAGAGAAGGCATATTAAGGCCAGGGGACTCTGCTGGTCACCCAAGAAGGCCTGTGGCTGCTGGATCGGGGCTCTAGGCAGCGCTGGGAGAGAGAAGCCCAAGAGGAAAGGAACACAAAGGGGTGCACTGGACGAGCCATCCTGCTCGCCAAGGACTACCTGGGCCGCCACTGTACTTGTGCTGTAACTTGAAGCACCTGACCTAAGAAGTCAAGTAAACCGGGTTGGAACTCAGACTATGTGTGAGACTTATTTCCCGCCTGCGCCTGGGGAGCAGTGGACTGCTGAACCACATAGCCTGCAGTGGACCTGTCCTGACCCTGCCAGTAGCCAGCTCTGCACCACTGGCTTTCCCCCACCCCAAATCACCTTAACTTCAGATGCCCTGGGCATCCGCTCCTCCCATGGGGAGCTAAACTATCATGGCTGCAAATCCATCCCCGGAGGTTCTGCATAGCAGCAGGGGTCCCTACCAGCCGCTTTCCACGGGTGGTGTCATGACAATAAACTCTCAAACTTTTACTTTTTCTTTCCAACCCTCTTTTTCCCCATTTTACTGACCGCTCATCCGGGTGGCCACAGACTGGGTTATGCCACTGTGACAGCCCCCAGATGCTTGAGGACATCGGGAGGGGCTCCGAGTACCCCACAGCCCCCTCTGGGGCAGGTGAAATGTACATGGGGGCCGCAGAAAAGGTCATTGAGGGCCTCATGCAGCCCACAGGCCTGAGGTTCCCCATCACTGACTTAGGGTGGGTTCACACTGCGGTCAGGTCCGGTCCAGGGCTGTCAGGGGTGTCAGTATCCTATGGGGCCAGATGGAGCCGGATGGCAGTTATCTGCCATCCGGCTGCCATCTCGCCAGAAGAATCCGGGAGAAGTGGAATTTTCCTCCCGGATCAAAAAACGTTGCAAGCAACGTTTTTGGGTACAGGGAGTCCGATTTGCACCTAATTGGTGTCTCCCGGATCCTCCCGGACTCCCCCGGATCCTCCCGGATTCCCCCGCATCCCTCTGGGAGGATCCGGGAACCGGATACCGGCGGCTGCACGCCGCTGTTATAATTCAGGACCGCGGCTAGCTCCCTGCAAGCCGCGGTCCTGAATAATCAGCAGCGGCAGCTGCGGCAGGATGCACACACGGTTTTGTGTGCTGATTCGGTCAGGGGCTGTCTGGTTCACCCTTGACAGCCCCAGACCGGACCTGACCGCAGAGTGAACCCACCCTTACGTAAAAATGAAAGTTTACATGTTTGGTATCTATGAACTCATACCAACCTGAGGCATCATACCAACATGTCAGTTTTACCATACTGAAGAGTATGAATAAAAAAAATCCCCAAACCATTGTGAAATTTCACTTTTTTTTGCAATTTCACCACATTTGGATTTTTTTCCTATTTTCCAGTGCGCTGTAAGGTAAAATGAATGATGTTATTGAAAAGTACAACTTGTCCTGCAAATAACAAGCCATCTATATTGACTGAAAAATAAAAAAGTTATGGCTCTTGGAAGAAGGGGAGAAAAATGGAAAATGAATCCGGGGATGAAGGAGTTAATGAGAATCCCCCATTTATATACAGAATACGATGCTTCCCGTACATCGGAGCCGTTCACATGTTGGATGGAGACATATTGAATGTAAAATATTAAGGAAGAGCATAAGAATATAAAGGGGAAGTGAACAGCAATTGTTCTCTGTGATCTCAATGATACAGAATCGAGTAAAACCCCAATATAGAAGAATGAATTATGGATGTGAACTCCAGTGACTGTGGGTTTGATGTACAGCACATCTCTGTGGTGAATGTGGGGGGATTGCTGCAGTGAGGGGGTCTCTATACAATGCATAATATGCTCTGCCATGTCTACAGACTGTAAATCCACAGTGCTGTATACCACAGCGGCCACTAGAGGGAGCCCCTGCATTAGGATTTACACTGCTCTCAATACTAGTTATGATACATAGAGCCATGTGTACGGAGCTCCCTCTACTGGCCGCTGCGCTGTATCTAACAGACAGCTCCATAGAATAACATTGCGATTAGGTCCCGCCCTCCTCCTCCGACCACGTGACCTCCCCCTCCCATCGTGTAGTGTCTCAGTCTGCTTCTAGTTTTAGTCACTGCGACATAACGATGAGGGAGACATTGTGTGAGGAGATGGGGCAATTAGATCTAGATGCAGGTGATGGAGCAGAGGCCCTGCCTGTTGGAGAGGAGCATAGTGTGACTAGTGTGTAGGGTTCAGTGAGGTAATGAGGTAAACTTACCTCACAAAAGACAATTAGAGTAGAGAAAGATCTATACACAGAGATTTGTAGTGAGGACAGTAAAATGGGGTCAGTTCTCAGAATTGCCATCAATTATAAGAAATCCCCCAAAATACCTAGAGAACACTAGTGTGACTATAGTGTAGGGTTCAGTGACTTAGGCCCCTTTCACATCAGCGTTTTGCGGTGATTGTGGCAGTTGCGGTGAAAAAAACAAACCGCAACTGCCGCGATTACCGCAAAACGGCCGCACTTCACTTGCGGCAAGCCCCATGCAATGTCTATGGGGCTTGCGGTAAGTGTGCAGCAAGTGCGGTTTCGGCACTTGCGGCAGGTGCGGCCGCGAAAAAAATCGCGGTATACCACGTTTTTTTCGCGGCCGCACCTGCTGCAAGTGCCAATACTGCACTTGCCGCAGCTGCTGCAAGCCCCATAGACATTGGGGCTTGCCGCAAGTGCGGCTGTTATGCGGTAATCGCGGCAGTTGCGTTTTTTTTCACCGCACCTGCCGCGGTCACCGCAAAACGCTGATGTGAAAGGGGCCTAAATGAGGTAAAATTACCTCACACAAGACAATTGGAGCAGAAAAAAAAATGACAATCATGTAATTGTACTTTGCAATTTTACCGCACTTAGAATTTTATTTCCATTTTCCAATGCACGACATGGGAAAATAAATGATTTCATTCAAAACTACAACTCGTCCCGCAGAAAACAAGCCCTTATATGTGTCTATATTGACTGAAAAATTAAAAAGCTATGATTCCTGTAAAAAGGGGAGGGAAAAATAAAAATGAACAATAGAAAATCACCCGGGAGCGAATGGATTAATATTCACGACCCCCAAAATCATTGTGACAGACATTTTTACTTCGCACAGAGTCCAAAGACTAAAAAATAGACAATATAAAACTGAAATAAACTATCTGCCTTTTAAGTGACTTTGAGGGTCTGATGTGACAGAAAATACCCAAAAATGAAACCATTCCAAAAACTGCACTCCTAGGACTGCTCAAAACCACATTCAGGACGTTTATTAACCCTTTAGCTG
This sequence comes from Allobates femoralis, assembly GCA_033576535.1. Lineage (NCBI taxonomy): Eukaryota > Metazoa > Chordata > Amphibia > Anura > Aromobatidae > Allobates > Allobates femoralis. The sequence goes on along the minus strand of JARQOC010000001.1, from coordinate 603,894,501 downwards.
GAATGAAACCTAAAAATGTGGCCTTAACCCAAAATTATTCACTTTCACAAGGGATAGCATAACAAAATGGACCTCAACATTTGTTATCCAGTTTCTTCTGAGCGCTGATACCCCACATGTAGTCAGAAACCTCCAGACAAATGCTCTGGAAAGAGCAATATGTGTATTTTATAACACAGATTTGGCTGAAATAGATTGCCAACAGCAGAAATCCCCCACAAGTGACCCCATTCTGGGAACCAGACCCTTCAAGGATTTCATTCAGGGGTATAGTGAGCATATTGACCCCACAGATACTTTATAGAATTTGTTAACATTTGGTCATTATTGAACATTTTAATTTTTTTCCCAAAAGTGTTGTTTTAGCCCCACATTCTCACTTTTGCAAAAGGCAACACCAAATAGTGGACCCCACAATTTAGTACTTTGTAATGAGCGTTGTAATGATGCGGTCACAAAGTTCTGTTTGGACAAATGGGAGGGCTCAGAAGGGAAAGTATAGGATTAGACTTTTGAAACACAAATTTGTCTGTATTTGAAATAGATTGTCATGTTATCGGAGCCTGTGCGGTTCAAGAAAACAAAAACCACATAAATGTCTTTTGTGTAAATTAGCGCATTAGCTTGGAATACCAGAGGAAAGTCACGATTGGCAAACCGATGTGCATCTCGTGAAATCAACGAACTAGGAGAAAGACAAGCGCAGAATAGGGTCTTAGGCTGCATTCACACTTGCAGATGTCTCCGCAGCGTTCTGCGGAGGCATCTGCGAGCCTCTGCATGCAGACCTCAGCCCCTATCTTTATAATGGGACGCACGGTGTCTGCAGATGCTTGCAGACAGCCGTGCGCTCCCATTGCCCGCCATGAGTGGTCTGTGCGCAGGCGGACGCCTGCGCACAAATCACACAGTCTCGTCCGCACCAGGTACGCGACATGTTGCGTCCCTGGTGCGGGCGAGAGTGTGTGATTTGTGCGCAGGCGTCCGCCTGCGCACAGATCACTCATAGCGGGCAATGGGAGCGCACGGCTGTCTTCAAGCATCTGCAGACACCGTGCGTCCCATTATAAAGATAGGGGCTGCGGTCTGCATGCAGAGGCTTGCAGATGCCTCCGCAGAATTCTGCGGAGACATCTGCAAGTGTGAAGGCAGCCTTACCCGATGTAACAGGGATATGGGATGGTGTCAAGACCACTCACCTTGCCGGGTTGTGTGAGGCACAATGACTATCCAAACATATGACGCTGCAGCAAACAACTCGAATAGTATAGAGAAAGGATGAAAGGGTGGATAAAAGATTGCGCTGCCGTCAGAAATTAATATCTCAGCAAATGCCAGATATCATCTTTCCAAAGATTTTATTGTTCTCAACGCATTTCATGGGCCCACTGCCCACTTCTTCAGGAGATAAAATCATATTACAAACACTGAAAACATCCGCCCCTAAATAGATGTCCGGATATGTACGCCTCATATCCAACTATCTACAGTATATAGGGGCCTGGAAAGTTGTGAAAAGCTCAGACTTTTCAATAACGTTTGCGGAGTTCACGTGGAGTATGAGGATGAGAATTTGAATAGTTTGGTCTCTGAGTGATCAAGCACAGGAATTAATTGTGAAATGTGGTAAAATGTGTTTTACTGATGAAAATATTAATACTTGTCCCATAAAAAATAGTCTACAGGAGCCACTAAAGAGAAAATATAAAAGTAAATTATATGAAAAAAAAGACTACCACACAATTTGGTGTAATTTATGCCAATTTAATGTGAGTTGTGTGGTAGGTTACCAAAAAGGTGACACAAAGGCCTGGTTGGGATGGGCACATGGGGCTATAGCACCGGGAATCACTCCTTCTGCTGTGCTTACAACAAACAGCATATTTTTTTCGGATGGGAGTGGGAGGCGCGGGGCAAATTAAATGGCACTCTGACAGTCTCCAGACATCCTCCGACTCGAAGGTTGCTTTCTGTGCCGTGGAGTCAAATAGGAGGCACTCAACAATTTTCTCCTGGTGCTGGAGGAATGTGAGTACTCCTTGAGACTTCTTATACAGGACAAAGCTGTTGAAGGTAGCAATGTGTATGAGGTAGATTGCTACCAGGCCCTGGTTTTACACTTCACCAGATTCTGTTGAAACACCTCATTCGACAGGTCTATGCCTGCCATAAACTTATAAAACACAACTTTTAATAAATATTAAAAACTACCACTGAAATACAGATGTGTAAGGCTGCTTTCACACTAGCGTTTTTTTCAAATCGCGGCAGATGCGGTGAGAAAAACGCATCTGCCGCGATTACCGCATACCGGCTGCACTTGCGGCACGGTTGCGGCGCGGTTGCGGCAAGCCCCATACAATGTATAGGCGGGCTTGCGGCAGGTGCGGCAAGTGCAGTTTTGGCACTTGCGGCAGGTGCGGCCGCGAAAAAAAATGCTGTCAGCCGCGTTTTTTTTCGCGGCCGCACCTGCCGCAAGTGCCAAAACCGCACTTGCCGCACCTGCCGCAAGGTCGCCTATACATTGTATGGGGTTTGCCGCAACCGTGCCGCAAGTGCAGCCGGTATGCGGTAATCGCGGCAGATGCGGTTTTTTTCACCACATCTGGCGCGATTTGAAAAAAACGCTGATGTGAAAGGGGCCGAAGATAGATGAACGTAGACATCCCACATAAAAAAATACATAATAAACTAAAAACAAAGAGCGTCCGTCTGACCTATTCAAAAATGACAATAGTCAAAGGCACATGAGTGGTTGTCAGAAGTCAGCGGGTATACTCAGAAAATCCCTATCTACTAGGCAGGTACCACATTCAGTGAAGAAAACAGAACAGGTAACCAGCCCATAGGGAACACAATGTGCAAAACAGCAAATGCCAATAGCTATAATATGTAGGAACGACCAAAAGCAAACATTGGTAAATAGTATACATCAAAAGCCTATAGGGCAGTGGTCACAATGGCTATTGGTATGTAATATATTTCTGACAGCTCATGCTCAGACAGACATGAAATGATCTCACCTATAACATGTACACCAGGTTGAAGATTAGTAGACTGGTTACACAGCTCTAGATAGATAATTATATCTATCTAGAGCTGTGTAGCTAGTCTACTATTCTTCAACATGGTGTATATATTCAGATTCTTTTCTTCCCTGAAGATCCATCTTGGTGAAATGTGTCTGGAGGAGGCGTATGGGGCAGATTAGGGTGAGTCACAATGAGGGCCAGTTGTGGACTGCCCTTGTAAGGGCGGGAGATCTGTGCTGTCAGGGACAGTAATTTCACAGTCAGGGACTACTAGGCCTCCCCAGGACACCGCCATAGGCAACTCTCCATGGACGTATGATTGGTCATAGGACCCACTTCATGGACACTTCTATTTTGGCTGAGATCATTTCATGTCTGACCGTCTATGAGCTGTAAGATATATATTAGATACCAATAGCTATTGTGCCCACTGCCATATAGGCTTCTGATGTATAATATTTACCAATGTTTGCTTTTGGTCATTCTTACATGCTTTAGCTATTACTATTTGCTGTTTTACACATTGTGTTCCCTATGGACTGGTAACCTGTTCCGTTTTATTCACTGAATTTGGTACCTGCCTAGTATATAGGTATTTTCTGAGTATACCCACTGACTTCTGACATGCACTCATGTACTTTAGACTATTGTCATTTTTTAATAGGTGAGGCGGACGCTCTATTTTTAATCTATGATGGCCACTTTACACGCGGCAACAGGAAGATAGAAACCGGCAGGTGTCGGAGACAATTGTACCTTTTACCTTCAAAACACCTTGAAGTGGCTGCGTGTAATTCAGGTATCTGCAAGGTGTTTTGAAGGTAAAAGGTACAATTGTCTCCGACACCTGCCGGTTTCTATCTTCCTGTTGCCACGTGTAAAGTGGCCATTATGTGTTTTTTTGACGTGGGATGTCTATGTTCGTCTGTCTTACACATCTGTGTGTGAGAGGTAGATTTTAATATTTATTAATGCCTAGATTTTATCTCACTTTTGTGCTTTATCTACTTGCTACTTGCATGTGATGAAGTGGGTGAGACTGAAGAGTTCCTAGTGAGGCGTTTATCCTGATTACTTTTTTATACTGCAATCGAAAGATTTTTTTATTTTCGTAGTCTTTGACATCCCTCTGTTCTTTTTTAAGGTAAAACAGGTTTTATTGAAAAATTTTGCAAGGCAAATATTAACAAACACACAATAACAGATTCGTTAAAGTATTACAAGCCAAAAGTTTGGATGACTATGAAGTATAGGATCAAATAAAGTACTTTGAGCAAAGCAAATTTATCTGTAAGCAAGCTAAGTTCTAATCAAATACAAAAATTATCCTCAGGATGTAAGTGAGAATAAACATTATAAACTAATGTAAGGCAAATTTTGTATACTCGTATGAACATGTCCTAACTTCTAACAAAGCCCAGTTAACCCTGGGCAACAAATGAAATTAGCGATGGAGAACCTGTATAACATTAACCAAAACTAAGATAGGAAAGAAAAAAGTAGAAAGAAAGTAGTAAGACGGAAATAGAGTAGTAGAGTAGGGCTAGTGTAATAATCATCCAACAGAATCGAGGATAAATAAGTGACGATCATCCATCCACAGATTAAGATTGCTAATGTAGTAATTGGTATTATGGTATTGTGATCCCTCCCCAAATCGACCCAGGGATACCCCTCAAGAGATCCAGTGAGTAAGAGCATCTGTTTCCCTGTAAAGAATCCACGGAGCCCATCTACGACAATGTCTGTCCAGGCTGTTAGCATCTGGAAGACTATGGCTAATCAATTCTTCCATTTTGCACATATCATTAAGTTCCGTGACTAGTCCCGCTCTGGGTGGTCTTGCAGTTTGTTTCCAATATCTCTGAACTAAGCGTCTTGCCGCGGTCAAAAAATATCTGAGGAGACTATTCTTAAATTTGGAAATGGACATCTGGTGTAGGTTAAGGAGAGCCAGCTCAGCCGAAAGGGGAGTGTGCTGTGATGTTACCTGCTGATAAAGATCGCCTACGTCACCCCAAAACGATTTAATTACCGGGCAGGTCCACCAAATATGGAGGTATGAGCCTCTTATCTTGTAGGCATCTCCAGTATGTATCTGACGCCTCCGGGAAGATTTTATGGACGTCTACCGGACACCTGTACCACCTCGCCACCACCCTATAGTTTTGCTCCTGTGAGAGTGCCTCTGACGAAGCTTTCCGGGTGGATAGGAAAATTCTGTCCCACTCTTAACTCCGTTATGTGCCTTTATAGGTCCGCGTCCCACTCCCTCATGAACCCCAGAGGCCATGTTCCAATCCCAGCCGATGAGTCCTGAAAAAACCCGTAGAGGACTGAGATTGCACGTGGTACCGGCAAATCTCCCCTACAGAGATTTTCAAATGCTGTCAATGGGCGTTGGATATCGGCCATATGGAGAGACTGAGTATAGCTATAAAGTCTAGCATAAAAAAAACAAAGAGTCAGGCGGAAGGGCTGAGCATGGGTAAAGAGAAGATAAGGGCTTAAGTCTGGAGTTGACGATGACGTCCGATAGTGTGTGGTGTGAGGATTTTGGAACATTTAAAAAAGAGGTGCTGCTATTATCTATGGGAAATAATGGGTTGCTATAAAGAGGTGTCATGGGGCCCGGGAATGTGCTTATACCATATTTTTGGTGATGGTGTTTTAGGAACGTATGGAGCTGCTTAGTCATATATGAGGCAAAGGATAGATCCAAGGAGCCCGGTGACCATATTGTCGCCAGGGGAGGTACACTAGTGCTGTCAGATTCAATTTCTACCCATCTTCTACCTTTGTCCTGCATGAAAAAGTCTAGAAGGCTTTTACCCATAGTGGCTGCATGGTACAACTGGAAGTCCGGCAGTCCAACTTCCCCAGCTGCGTGTTCCCTACACAATACGTGGTATGACAATCTCGGACAACCATGTGACCAGATAAATCTCGTTAACAAGGTTTTAAGTCGGGAGAAAAAAGAAGCTGGAAGAATGTTAAGCAACGTTTGAAAGATGTATAAAAGCCTGGGGAGAAGATCGATTTATATAGAATTAATCCTGCCTAGCCATGTCAGTGTTAGTTTATTCCACTTAGTGAAATATTGTTCTACCCGCGAGAGGAGTGTACTATAGCTGGCAGAATATAATACAGAGGTGTCTTTTGTTAATTTAATCCCCAAATAGTCTATATATTCGAATTTCCACAGGAATGGGAATTCTCAAAAAAAGTTCCATTCAATCTGTAAATAGACCACAAGCAACATACAATTACTTAAGTCTGACAGACTCCATAAATGAATCAATTACCAAAAGAAAAAAAAAGGAATGGGAATTCTTGCCTGAGCAGTGTGACGACTACCCCAGATAGAGATATGTTCATAATCGCAGATTTTGTAGTGTTGATTTTGAAGTTGCTTAAGCGCCCATAAGTGTGGAGCTCCAGTAGAATATTTGGGATACTGATCAGGGGATTGGTGATAAATAGTAACAAGTCGTCAGCAAAAAGCGCGAGTTTGTGCTCACTTTTCCCTATCTCCAATCTCTGGATCGCAGTGTTTCTTCTAAAGGCATTAGCGAGAGCTTCCATACATATTACATAGAGTATCGGGGATAGAGGGCACGCCTGGCGTGTGCCATTCCTTATTTGGAAACGTTCTGATAAGGATCCATTACCTTTAATGCGCGCAGTGGGTAGGGAATAAAGGGCTCCTATTGTATGTAACATAGTGTGGCCCAGGCACAGACGTGTTAGAGTGGCAAACATGAAGTCCCAGTGCACCATGTAAAACGCTTATTCAGCATCTAATGACAGGATGCACATGGGAATCTTCCTCCCCCTATCCCCATCAATCAGGGTGATGGATTTGAGAGTGTTGTCCCTGGCTTCCGTCCAGGGACAAAGCCCACCTGGTCTCTGTTTGTGATGCTAGGAAGGTGAACCTTCAATCTGTCCGCCAGTATCCTAGCATACAATTTTATGTCGAGATTCATCAAAGAGATTGGGTGATAGCTGCTACAATAGGAGGTATCTTTTCCCGGTTTAGGGAGGACCACTATGTGAGCCATAAGTGCCTGTGGAGGGAAAGAGCCACCGGATGATACATTATTACAGACTTCCAGGAAAAGAGGGCTAAGTAATTGTGAGAACAACTTAAAAAATCTTGCCGTATACTCGTCCGGGCCTGGACTTTTACCAACTTTCATCGATTTTATTCCTTCCTCTACTTCTTCTAGTGTGAAGTCACTCACCAGTTTTTCTTGAGCCGATTTCGAAATAGAGGGCAGCCTGCAGCCCCTAAGATATTTATGCGTTTTGGTTACGAGTTGATCTTTCAGGAGATCCCTATAGTGTCCCTCTATGTTGTGGAATAATATTCGGTGGATCTATCCCTCTGGTCCAGAACGGAGAGTAGTTTATGTCTGGTCGTGGACAGTTGGGCAAAGCAAGTAGGGGTCGGGTTAGATTTGTGAGTGGAGTCCAGGAGAGATATTTGGTGTAGCAAATATTTAATTTCCTGGGATCTAATATGTTTCAGACGAGAGCCATGGGATATAAAAACTCCCCTCAGGACACTCTTTAGAGCTTCCCACTTGACAGGAGGTGGTGTTGTGTCAGAAGCATGGTCCACTATGAAATGTTTAATTGTTGTTACCAGATCTAGATGGCAAGTTGGGTCTGAAAGTAAATTTTCATTTACTCGCCATGTGAACTCTCCCCTGGAGTCAGAGGGTAGCTGATTGGTGAAATAAATCGGGGCATGGTCAGACCAAATAATTAGGTCAATGTAAGCAGTAACTCCCATGTCCAAAAGGGAGTGGGACACGTAAAAGCGGTCAATCCTACTATATGAGAAAAAAACAGCAATAATACATATAGTCCCTAGTATGGGGGTGCAATATACGCTATACGTCTACTAAATTAATGTCATCCCACTGCTTTCTTAGGCGGTGGCAAAGTGGCACAGGCATACAGGACCTTCCCGTGGACATGTCAGATGACGGCTCAGCAGGGAAATTGAAGTCCCCTGCCAGAATGATCATGGTGGACTCGGCGAACTCATCCAACAATCTGCGAGTGCAACCCGAATTTGCGCTGTTCCTTGTTCAGATAATAGACGTTAGCTATCGCAAAAGTAAGAGATTAACCATGAGATTTTTAAGAATAAGACATGGCCTAGGGGTCAGATTTTTTATCTAGAATTGTTGGGGAGCAGGACCTATGAAAGGCAATAGAAACCCTTTTCGATTTTGCATTGGGGTTTGTGCTATGATATCAAACCGGGAAATCACGTGATTCACACTTTGGTATTTTATCCGATCTAAAATGCGGCTCCTGTAATAATAACACTTGAACTTTACTGCAGCGCATGGAATACAAAATTAAGACGCCTTTTCTCGGGCTTGTTTAGGCCTCTAACGTTATAGGAGCAGCACTTAAAGATTGCCATAGCTGATCGGGGAGTGTAGAAAGGACCGCCTAGATGCACCAATCTTACTCTGCAGAATGGGAAAGATAAAGAAGGGGCAAACAGAAAGATATTAAAGAGGAAAAAGAGAGAAAAAACAGGCATAGAAAATTATAACTGAGTTTAAAGACAATTTCGCACCAGCAGGTGCAATCAGTGTGCACAAATGCATAGGCCAATTCTATCCGGTACTAGGGGGTATGCGTGAGAGCCAGACGAATCGGAGCCCCGCCGCCCCTCACCCCCAACACACAAACCATAAAGATAACAATATCAGTGATCACCTTTAAAAGGCTACTACCAAAACCATAACAGGGGTATTAAGGGAAATAGGGAAGGCAGGGGAACCAAGTGTGGGAAAAGGCATAAGCACTTAAAGTGCCCAGGGGAGGGTGGAAGATTTAAGGGCAAGTGTGGGTTTGGGAGAGGGAAAAATGACCCTTTAAGACTCTAAGCCATGTGGACATCATGTGGATGACAAAAAGGGCTCTGCATGTATTCACGGGTGAGAAAAAAGACCTTCCTTGGTCATGACCACAGTAAACTGGGTGATGAAAAATGTTTTCCAACCGAGAAAGCCAAAAGGTGGTCTCAATGGTGGGTGGTAAAAACAGGATGAAGGGAGAAAAAAAGAAAAGAAAACACATTGTCACCAACGTTCAAGTAGTGGAGCTTCTAGGGCTACGCTGATGTCCAGATCCCTGCAATCTGGCTGGTGGAGGCAGGAGATTCGGTAGTCTAGACTAATCCGGGAGGGACACCTTCGGCAAGTTGAAGACTTGGGAAAATGCTGGTAGATCACCAAGTCTACGAAAAATAGCTGTTTTCCCCTCCTTGTGAGCCACCAATTGGAAAGGGAATCCCCACTGGTACTGGATGTCGCTCTCCTTGAGGGCAGATAGAAGTCGTCTGAGACCCCTCCTCTGGAGCAAATTGCGTCTGGCCAGGTCAGGCCATAAAGATATTGAGGCTCCTTGGAAGGTTATCTGACCATTATGTCTGGCAGCCGCCATTATTGCTTCTATGATAGTGAAGAAGTGTACCCGGCAAATGACGTCGCAGGGTCTCGCCTCTGATGATGGCCTCGGGGTTAGGGCCATGTGGACCCTATCCAATTCAATTTTGGGCCCCTGATCTTCATCCAAAATTTGTTTAAACAGCAATTGGACTGTGGATTCAAGGTCCAAAGGGGAGACTGTGTCAGGGATACCCCTGATGTTCTTGCGGCAGTTACGATTTTCTATGTCTTCTTGACCATAGAGTAAATCTTCCAACATGGATGAGTGTGATTCTTATAGGGATCTGTGTGTCTGCAGCTCGTCCAGGACCCCCTCTTTCACCTTTTCAACCTCTTCCACTCTTGAACAGGACCCCAACGACAACCATAAACCTGTATCCCCTGATGAGGACTAAATCTGAAACGCGTCGGGTTTGGACTATGGTGGTAGTATGAATGCATAACTGAGAGCCCAAATGATGTGATTGTCACTGGCAAAAGGATAATCAATCAAATAGTGACTCTAAAGTATATGTGACTTCAGGAAGACCCGGTGAGAGCTTTCCATTTATATGAGGGAAGTGGGTTAAACTGCTTTGTTCCTGACACATAAATATATGCTGAGTTGAGTACCATTTATGGAATTTAAAGTAAACGTTACCTGAAACGCAGACATATATAGGCTGGTTGGAACTAGTGGATCTTGAAATTAGGGTCCACTGGGTATGTACAACCTGGATAGACCTTTGCTAGAGATAAAGGTGTATTTTAATAATCACTGGTGTGTTACACATGCACATGGTGTAGTTGCGACTTGTGTGGATTTTATGGACAATCTAGTCTTTTAAAAGATTGAATTAAATGTTAAGTTTTATCCCCTTAATATTTCTTGCTAAATTTATGATTTGACCAGAAACCTCATTAGGTTGATAACCGAAGGGGGACTAAGGTAAACACCCAGCTATACACATATGATTTCTAAGGTATGCCTGCAGTTCGGTGCCAGAAATGTCTTCAGCAGGGAGAGACCGGTCCAAGTCTTCATCCTGCTCATCCCTCATCCCGGGGATATTACATCAACCACTGCTTCAGGCCCTCAGACTCTCTATATAGGATCCACGGCATCCACAGAAGGCAGTGTCTATCCGTGCTCCCCTCGTCCAATGAACTCTGGCTGATCATGTCCTCCATCCTGCACACATGATTGAGCCTGGAAACCAACTCTGCCCGGGATGGTCGCCTGCTCTGCTTCCAATACATAGGGATCAGCATTCTAGCTGCCGATAGGAAGTACCGCAGTAAATTGTGTTTATAATGTGAAATGGACATATGCAGGTTTAATAAAGCCTCTGCCGCGGATAATTTTAAGCGAGCCGAGGCCACCGCATTTTACAATTCATCCACCTCCTTCCAGAATGGTTGTATAAGGGGACACTCCCACCAGATATGTAAATACGTACCAATATGTGTGTGGCATTGCCAACACTGTTCAGAAACCGAAGGAAAGATCATGTGTACATTTGCCGGGCATTTGTACCATCTCGCCACCACTCTGTAATTTTTTTCTTGGGAAGCAGTAGAACCAGCCGATTTATGAGTGAATAAGAGAATCGTATCCCACTCCGTGGGAGAAAACGTTTGCTTCGGGTCCCTTTCCCATTTGCCCTTACATATAGGGGATTGTACCGTGTTAACTGCGGACTCGTATTGGAAAATTTTATATAGTACCGATACTGCATGGGGTATAGGTTTCCTCTCCATACAAACTTGTTCAAATTTGGTTAGTGGTCTGGAAATGGTTACAAAATTTAGCGAATCAATATAGCTATGAAGTGTGGCATGCAGCAGCCACACACCCGGTGGTATTGGTGAGGACCGGAACAAGTCAGAGAGCCCGTTAACTCCTGAAGGCATGATATAGTCTATGAGCATAGGGCAGAACCTTCTGGCAATGTTCAGGAAGGAACTTCTACTCTCCTCCAACGGAAAAAAGGGATTACCATAAATAGGTGTTAATGGTCCTGGGAAGGTCAGGTGGAAAGAACTATTCCTTCTTTTGAGGAATATTTTAAGTTGAGCTGTGAGAAAGGGCAAATTCCTGTTTGGCAACACATGTGGAGACCAAATGAGAGCCAGCGGATGAGTCTTAGCATGTGCTGTCTCCACTTCTACCCATTGCTGCCCCTCTTCTAATCTGAACAGGTCTAATAGACATTTACACAGCGAAGACACGTGATATAGAGGGAGATTAGGCAGGCCGACACCGCCCTTCTCATAGCCGCTAGATAATAGGTTAAGGGAGAGCCGTGGTCTACCATGCGCCCAAATGAAGCGTGTGATCATTGTTTTGAGCCTAGAAAAAAAAGAGGCCAGGAGGTAGATAGGAATAGCCTGAAAGAAATACAAGAGACGGGTAATAGGTCCATCCTGATAGAGTGAATCCTGCCCCACCAGGATAGGGTTAATTTATTCCAATCCTTGAGGTCAGATCCTAACTTGGATAGTAAGGGCGAAAAATTGCTCGCAAACAGTTTTTTGGGATCGCGCGTCAGCCTTATTCCCAAATAGTGAAGGGCATCCTGCTTCCAAGCAAAGGGATATTCCCAACTGAAGCAGGACAGCCACAACCCTAGAGAGAGAGACGTTGAGCATCTCGGATTTAGAAGCATTTACCTTGAAATTGCTCAGGTGTCCGAAGGCCGTTAATTCTTCAAGAATATTGGGAATTGAAATTAACAGGTTCGTTATGAAGAGGAGCAGATCATCAGCAAATAAGGCGAGCTTGTGTACTTTCCGACCTGTCTCCAGTGCCCGTATGCATGTAATAAGCCGGAGCGCCCCAGCCAAAGATTGCATACATAAAACATAAATTAAAGGGGAGAGTGGACACTCCTGGCGGGTACCGTTGTATATAGGAAACGACTTAGAAAGAGATGCATTGATACGTATACAAGCTGACGGGGCTTTATATAGGGCTCTAATCCTTTGGATCATAATATTATCAAGGCCCAAATGTTCCTGGGTGGCAAACGGGAAGTCCAAGTGCACCCTGTCGAACGCTTTCTCAGCATCAATGGACAGGATGCACATGGGAGTCCCCCCGCCTCTTGCTTTGTTAATAAGGGTGATAGCACAAAGCATGAATCGTGTTGTCCCTGGCTTCTCATCCAGGGACAAATCCCGCTTGGCCACTATTAATAACCGAGGGAAGGTTTTGTTTTAATCTGTTCACGAGCAATTTGGCAAAGATCTTTATGCCCTGATTCATTAGGGAGATAGGGCGATAACTGCTACATTTAGATGGGTCCTTCCCGAGCTTCGGTAAAACCACTACATGGGCCATAAGGGCCTGGGGCGGAAAGACGTCCCCAAAGGATATATGGTTGCAGACCTCCAAAAAGTGGGGGTTGATAAGGTCAGATAAAGCTCTATAGAAGCCAGAGGAATAGCCATCTGGGCCGGGACTCTTACCCAGTTTAAGGGATTTGAACACATCTGCCACTTCAGCCAAGGTGAAGTCCCTAGATAATTTATCCCTGTCGGAGTCCGAAAGAGATGGGAGACCACTCTTCTGATTGTAGGCTCGTATTGTAGCAGAGAGTTGCGGCTTCGGCATGTGTCGATAGTGGCCCGGTAAGTCATAGAGGGAGGCATAATAGGAGTGAAAGCACTCCAAAATATCTTTAGTTTTGTGTACTTTTTCCCCATTATCACCTGATATATTCGGGATAAAGTATTGTAGCGCCTTCGGGTGTAATGCCCTGGCCAATAATTTGCCTGACTTATTACCTGATAAATAGCATCTGGATTTGAGTCTATCTCTTTGGATCCTGTCATTTTGGTCGAGAAGAGCTAAGAGTTTATGGCGCGTGGTTGAGAGTTGGGCGTAAACTGTAGGAGTAGGATTCTGTTTGTGGTGGGATTCAAGAATAGCAATACTATGTAAAAGCTCTAATATTTCCTGTGATTTCAATCTCTTAATCTGTGTCCCATGTGAAATTAGTATACCCCGTAAGATCGCCTTAAGTGCTTCCCACTTCATTGGAGGGGGAGTAGTGTCAGAAGCATGATCTACAGTAACATTTTGAATAGCAGTAGTGAGCTCAGTTAGGCAAGAGGGGTCTCGCAGCAAGTTCTCATTTAGTCTCCACTTTTGACGTCCGAACCTATCGACATGGTAAAGTAGATAGGAGCGTCTTTGGTCCACAGAATGTTACCAATGGATGCCATAGTGGGAGATGTAAAAGCGGTCAATCCTATATACAGAGTGAGTCTGGAATAGAAGGTGAAATCCCGCTCTTCCGGATGCAGGATGCGCCATATATCTACTAGGTATAAAGATTCCCAATGTTTCGCCAGGCGGTGGAGAGATGGCACTGAAAGGTTTGACTTACCCGCAGATTTATCTTGTTTCGGGTCTGAGGGGAAGTTAAAATCGCCGCTCAGTATAATTGGAACAGAGCCTGCAAACTCATCCAGAAGCTTCCGAATCCGTGTTCCGAACCTGACCAGGTGTCTGTTAGGATAGTAGACATTAGCAAATTTATAAATGTGAGAAGACCAATCTACTTTCAAAAACACATATCGGCCCATGGGATCAATTAATTGATCAAGGATAACAGGGGAGCATGATCTGTGGAACGCGATTAACACCCCTCTGGACTTAGACAGTGGGTTTGTACTATGGAACCAAATGGGGAAAATCCTGGAACCACACCTGGGAATCTTATTGGTTCTGAAGTGTGTCTCTTGCAACATCAAAACTTGCACTTTGCGTTTATTTGCTGCAAGCAAAATTTGTCGCCCTTTCTCCGATTTATTTAATCCCTTCACATTGAAGGAACAAGATCCCAATTTAGCCATAATGAGGTGGGTATAGAGGAGAGAGAACCCATATCACACCAAATGGCGTTCAAAAGTGTGCAAAAATAATGGATAGTAATTCCTATCCAGCACCAGGGGGTGTGCGTTGTAACTAAAAGAGAAGCTGTTCGCTCACTCGTCCCCCCCCAGCCACATTCGCATGAATAACACCAATATATATACGAACGCATATATATAACAGGGCTATGATGTATGGACCCATTTCACTTCATTAATCAAAGGGAGTAGTACAAGAAATAGGAGTCGGGGTTAAGGCAAGGCAAATAAAGTGTTGGGAGTGGTCATTAGTAAGGGTCTAACCAGGAATCACCCAGCCACAGATACAACTTCTATGTAGGGAAAGGCTACACGAATCAAGGCGGGGCTCCTCTGTTGCTCCTTGCCCTGGGAGGACCTTGCCATCTTGATGGTGGGGCCGGCAGGCTGGGATGCCTGGGCCAATCCGGTAGTTCAACCATGGGCAGGTCAAGGGCCCATGTAAAGGCAGGGAGGTCTCCAATTCTCCTAAAAGATACCGATTTACCGTCCTTAGTTGCGATCAGCTGAAAGGGGAATCTCCATCTGTAGGTGATATACTTGTCCTTAAGGATGCTAAGAAGGGGCCCAGACCCCTCCGTTGTTGGAGGGTTCGCCTCGCCAGGTATGGCAGCAAGGTGACGGTCGAGTTCATGAAAGAAATCACCCCCATGTGGACACGGCATATCACGTCATGGAAACCGCTCCAAGTCCTTCTTTGTAGGCAAATTCTTAATTTAATTACTTTAGCTCGGAGTTTTCTGTGTCCTCTGAAGCAAGCGGCGGTCGGTCAGTGTCATCATCTTGCAGGGAGTCATCCCGGAGGCTTTCAAAGCGGTTCCCCCGCTGCCTGTGTCCTCACTCTGCCGCAGCAGCTGCCTTGCGCTGTGAGGAAGCCGCCTTGCGGTGTGAGGAAGCCGCTTTGCGCTGTGAGGAAGCCGCCTTGCGCTGTGAGGAAGCCACCTTGCACTGTGAGGAAGCCGCCATGATGGAAGGCGCGGGAGCGAGAAGAGGGCCCACGCTGGAGCGCAAAAAGCGGCCGATGGCGCCTTGCGAGCCTGAGTCCGCTGGTCTGTTGCCTCCTGTGACCCTCTTGGCTTTACTCATCCAGCTCAGGTTGCGTTCAGAATGGTGCAAATGTGGCTTTAGGGGTTACATGGAGCGGAGCTGCTTCAGTGTGCTGCCTACTCCTTCATCAGCAAGTCACCCCTCCCAGGATCCTTCTTTTTAACATGGGAATCTGTAAGGGAGTCCTCCCTATCTTTGCACTGGAGAGTAGAGTGTATGTACTAAAATACACAATGGAGTTGAATTTTTATGCATTTATGTATAAAAGTTGATAAATGTAATCATACGTTTGCCAACTAGTGGTCAAGGTGAAGACTGCTCTCCAGTGTTTGTGAAGTTTTGTAAGGTTATCTACTATATAATTGCCGTAGGCATTTTTGTGTCGGACCCCGAAAACGCCGTGGCTATGTCACGCTGTGACGTCACCATGCGCGAGCAATGGCCGCGAAGCGGCCATTGCGAGTCGCTGGCCGAAAATAGAACCAGAGGCTCGGCCACAAAGTTAGCGATTTACCGCTGAGGTAGCGCGAGCAATGGCCGCGAGGCCATTGCGAGTCGCTACCTCAGCTGCCGCAACTCCCCCTATACTTTCAATGGGGATCTATTGCGAGTCGCTGTGTAGCGCGAGCAATGGCCGCGAGGCCATTGCGAGTCGCTATACTTGCGGCGCGGTTGCGGTAATCCCCATAGAAAGTATAGGGGGACTTGCGGCAGGTGCGGTTTTGCAGGTGCGGCAAGTGAAAATCTACCGTATATACTCGCGTATAAGCCGAGTTTTTCAGCCCAAAAATTGGGCTGAAAAGTCCCCCCCTCGGCTTATACGCGAGTCATACGGCCCCCCTCAAAGTTTGGCGCCCCCACCTCAGTTTCTGGGCCCCCCCGCATGCAGCGCTGCACATATACATTACGTGTCTAGCAGCTGTTACCCTCCGGTGGCAGATCGCGGCTCCCGGCTCCGGGCTCCATCTTCCTCTCTGTCTTCCTGGTTGTCATGTGACCGGCGCGATGACGTCATCGCGCCGGTCACAAAGCAGGAAGACAGCGAGGAAGATGGAGCCCGGAGCCGGGAGCCGCGATCTGCCACCGGAGGGTAACAGCTGCTAGACACGTAATGTATATGTGCAGCGCTGCATGCGGGGGGGCCCAGAAACTGAGGTGGGGGCGCCAAATTATGAGGGGGGCCCTGCTGGGGCCCTGTATACTACCACTGGGGCTATATACTACCACTGGGGCTATATACTACCACTGGGGCTATATACTACCACTGGGGCTGTATATATACTACCACTGGGGCTATATACTACCACTGGGGCTGTATACTACCACTGGGGCTATATACTACCACTGGGGCTGTATACTACCACTGGGGCTGTATATATACTACCACTGGGGCTATATACTACCACTGGGGCTGTATACTACTACTGGGGCTATATACTACCACTGGGGCTATATACTACCACTGGGGCTATATACTACCACTGGGGCTGTATATATACTACCACTGGGGCTATATACTACCACTGGGGCTGTATATACTACTGGGGCTGCGTGTATACTACCACTGGGGCTGCTGCTGTATACTACCACTGGGGCTGCTGCTGTATACTACCACTGGGGCTGCTGCTGTATACTACCACTGGGGCTGCTGTATATACCTCTGGGGCTGCTGTATACTACCACTGGGGCTGCTGCTGTATATACCACTGGGGCTGCTGCTGTAACACTGCTGGGGCCTGTATATACCACTGGGGAGGCTGCTGTATACCACACTGCTGGGGGCTGTATACCTGTGCTGGGGTCCACCCTCGGCTTATACACGAGTCAATAAATTTTCCCAGGTTTTGGGGGCAAAAGTAGGGGGGTCGGCTTATACACGGGTCGGCTTATACACGAGTATATACGGTATTTGAAAATATCAAAAAAAAAAAAAAAAATATTCTAGACACCCGATGCATTTGCATCGGGCTCACAGCTAGTTAATAATAATTATTGATATTCATTGGGGGTGGGGCCCAGTCTAAAAAAAAGGGCTTACAATGTAGAATTATCAGGACAGTCCTCAACAAGGAACCACTGGATTGTCAGGTCCATTTATTGGATTCTTCAGGATCCTCTGGGTCATTCCAGGAGCTGAATATAGCGACTGGTAAGTGACTGATCTCTCTGGTACGGGTGTGGAGAGCTTCAGCAAAGACTTGGATAAAATAGACTCTACACAATGCTGGCTGCAGAGGAACATTGTGTAATAGGTGGCCCTAGCCAATCTTCGGAGCTGATCCCTACGGGAAAGTTGTTTTGGATCCAGTAACGGTTCCTTGAATTTGAAGCGTAATACCATGATGTTGAGGGGGTTAGGTGAGAGCCTAGAGGTACCAGAACAGTGGGAGAAGGCTGCATCAAAATCTGTTGTTGTGAATACTACCAAGATCTTTTCAGGTAGCCATTAAAAGGTATCAACCACTGATTCTAATATTTTTCTTTCTACTGGCTAAGGCCCCTTTCACATCAGCGGTAAACGCTGATTGCGGCAATTGCGGTGAAAAAAACGCAACTGCCGCGATTACCGCATAACAGCCGCGATTGTGGCACACTTGCGGCAAGCCCCATACAATGTTTATGGGGCTTGCGGTAAGTGTACGGCAGGTGCGGTTTCGGCAATTGCGGCAGGTGAAAAGCAGCCTAACACGGTATAAACATTTTTTACATTACTACCAAGACAGTAAAGATCAAGTTTTGTGAACTTGTTTCATGAAACCATTTGACTTAAGATTTGTAGCAGGGCTTAATTGACTCTGTGTCTGCTTTAACCCTTTCTGAGGGCGACTCTGGATTTAACTAGTGCACTGAGGAACTGGATGGGGTGCTTGTTGTAAAGCCAGTGCTGCTCCGCAGCAGAGGCCCTGCTGCTCACCTGCAACTGTTGTGAGGGCCCATTTGGCCGGACCCTCAATTAGACTATAACAAATGGCTACTTAGCCTCCATTTTTCTTTCATATGTAAAGTATTAGTTTTTTTTTTTTTACTTACTGGATCAGTCTCAAATGGCGAATACGTAGCAATCAAGTACCAGATCTGCTTTCCATAGACTCCCATGTTACAAAATTGAATCCTGCAAAAGATCAGTTTTTCAAAACGTACAAAAGGGTTGTCAATTTTTTGTCAACGGATTCCTCCTGGATCTGTTCTAACGCATGATTATTGGTTTTGTGAACTCAGCATTGCTAAGACCTATTAGTTATAGGATAATTTACAATTAGTTAATTAGACCTCGATGATATTTGTGTGGAATGATCCCAGCAAAGTCTAAAATAAAAGGCCGGCCCTCACAATGATTTCTTCTAGTGTCCAAGAGAGTCCGGACCAGGCTTGTATGTAGGTATGGAGGGGTTTTACCTCATCATACAACGGTTTTCAAATCCACGACATCCATGATGCAAAAAATTATGATTTTTAAGTAAACTCTCAATGAAGATGGAAGAAGAATCTAAACACTGATTGATCATTGACCTCCTCACAGTTGTTGTCCTTTTTTTCGAGCTCCCGCATCTTTGCACCCAAACCACTTTGTGGAGCAAATCAAGATACTGTAAAGCTGATGAAGCTGAAAAATGATATCGCACAGAGCTCCTCATTACAATCACTGCACTCTAAATACACAGTACAGATTTCTACAGTGAAAAATGAGGATGAAATAATATAACACGTTTATAATACAGGAGCACGGAATAAGCCATACAGTAATTACTAGTTTGTATGTACTTTATTTTCTATCCCTTGTTTTTGTCTTCCCTTAGATATCCTTTTAGATATCAGTATTTATTTGTATTATTGTAAAATTGTACAATTTTTGTTTAACTATTTGATTGTGTTTTGATCTAATAAACACATTTAAACATAGCGTAATTACTTACATTGCAGTTTCCTGGAGAGATTCTTCCAGCTGGTGCTGTAATTCTTGAACTTTATTGTTTAGAACATGAAAAAATATTGATAATTAATTTTATTTAGAAAGGACTCATCCTGCAAACAACATCAGTTCTAGCAGTATTATAGTGATGTGTGTTACCTCTTCAGTAGATTTGTACTGGTTCAGTGTCACTGTCATCTCTTTTATGATGGATTAGGTTAGGCAGTGCTATATTGTGATCGACAGCGACTGTCCTCTAGACATCAAAGCAGAAAAAGAGTAGGGATTTATATACGGTAATTAAAATACAAGCTAAACTCAATCCATTCCCCCAAAGCTATATATCATTCTGCTCAACTCCTCCTGATCTGTATGATGTTCACATGCCAAATCTGACAGGTTCACTTTAAATTTACGATTAACACCAAGAAAGTTTCCATCAGGTTTTACCCCTGGTGCAATATTATTCCTGAACATGTAGATGTCAGTCATACCAGTTTCTCCTCTTGACGTGCCACCTGCTCTGCCTCCTTGCTCTTCTCCAGGCTGATCTTCAGTCTTTCTGACTCATCTAACAGATCGGATTTTTCTTTCTGCAGACTACACAGACAAGTGCTAGTTGAGAAAATCTTCCATTTACTGGAATGGTACAGCTAGGGTTCCTGAACTTGGACAAGTAATTATTCCAAGGGGCCACATGACAGACTGTCACTATGATAACATTCTCTAAATTGCAAGAATTAAATATCCAAAATATCGGATATGTGATAAAGTCCCTTGTCTTACCTGGAGAATTTCCTGCGGACATGTGCCTTTTTTTGATCATGCAGTGAATGTGTGCTGTGATGGAAAATACATGATCCAAACATTCTAAGCTCTGTGATGTCATCATCTGCGGCAGGAGAACCTGGTTATGAGCTCATTCTTCATTGCAGCCAATGGGAATTCACATCTTTGGAGAAATAGTGAAACATCTCATATATGTAGCTCTGTAGGAAAATATTATTGATAATATTCATTGTAGAAGTTTAAAAAGCCAATCAAATTAAAAGATTCCTTTTTTTATTACCTCGTTTTGAAAATTTATAACGATCACACAGTTTCCATATTTAATGACATAAAAGCTACTGATCAACTGAGAGATTATCTAACTATTCAGAACCTCAGAATAAATTTGATCATGTTCAGTAATTGTCCTGAATACAGGAGGTAATAAACAAAGGATACAAGTGAGTTCAAGATATGTTAAAGATATGTACAAACGTTATCCAAATATGCAGCGAGGAAATGAGCCTGCACCCTGAGCTGTTCATAACATTTCCATTTATTCTGAATCAGGTTAAAAACAGATTTCCATTACACATAAAACCATACAAATCAGTACATCATGATTAGACGACGCGTTTCGGCTAACTTGTAGCCTTATTCATGATCTCAGTTCTAATAAAAAATGTAATGTTTTATATATTGCTCCAAGCAGACCGGATGGACTCTAATTAATTGATTACACTGGATTCCAATCATGCTGATTTCTGTTCTTGGATCTTCTTTGAAATAACCAGTTGAGCAGTTCATTCATAAACAAGACAGCGTTGTCATGCTTTCTCAGAATACCAGAACACACACATATAACATGAGCAGATATAGCATATAAACCTCAATCAATATCAATGTGTTATAGAATTCAAAATTTGTGATTTTCTTAAAGGAAACCTTCACATAAACTGTAATGTTACATGGGCTCTGCAATCGACTGATTCTTTTTGCTGTCCTTCGTATTATGAACCTGTGGCGCATTGTAGGTCAGCAGAGTCTCTAGATTTTCTATCAACTACATATCTGGCATGATCGATCATCCAGCCTTCGTATCCCCGTGCCAGCGATCTATGCTCAATGTCATCACAGTGTGCACGAAAGTCGACTGGATCAGAGCACATTCTTTTGGGCCTGGTAAGTTCACCTACTGTCAAACATTTTATGGTATGAGAGGGGTGACAACTATCCGCGTGCAAGACTGAATTACCAGATACTGATTTCCTATACAGACTCGTTGTAATCACCCCGGTGTGTTTGTCACCCATCAATACCGCATCAAGATATTGAGCTTTATTGCCGTGATCATCCATGGTAAACTTGATATTAAGACTGTTCTTATTGCAATAAGAAGAAAATGCAAAAGTGTTGGCATTGGGATATACATCAGACGATCAGTCCCAGATAAGGATCAGATCGTCGGTGTATCTCCCGTGCCACCGAAGGTTATTGGCAAAAGGATTGTCAGATGTGAAGATGAATATGCTCTCCCACACAGACATATAAAGGTTGGCCAATGTGGGGGAGAAACTCGCCCCTTTCGGACAACTTAATATCTGGAGGAAGAACAGACCATCAAATTTGAAGAAATTATTCCTCAAAAGAAAATTCGCTGACATCAGAATGAATCTTGCCTCATCCTGTGAGTAGGCAAAAGATCCCCTTAAAATAGAAACGAGAGCTTCCGTGTCTAAGGTATGGGGGATCCATGAATAGAGTGATACCACATCCAGTGTAATCCACCAGGCATTATCACTCCACTTATTCCGCACAGTGCGTATTAAGTGCTTGGTGTCTCTCACGTAACCTGGCATAGAAAGAACAAAGGGCTGTATCTTTTTGTCTACCCATTCTGACAGATGTTCATTTAAGGAACCAATAGGTCTATAGGGTGGGGGAAAAGATTATTGTGTGTTTTCGGGAGGGCGTGGAAAATTGGACATACTGGGTGAGATACCATCAAAATATTACGTTCTTTTTTATTTATTACACCCATCGCCACCCATTCTTTACTTCATTTTGGACATCTCGGTGTCTTGCTTCTTTTCTTTTTGCTGTCCATTTTTCATAGCTTGTTCTTAAAACGTCACTTACCTGATATAAGATCTGTTTCCAAAGCGGCATACTCATCCTTGTGCCTGGAACTGGAGTGTGAAAATAGTAAGATGACGCTTCATAAAGCATGACCACTAATGTGACCAGACAAGGCAAGGAGAAAAATGTACTACACACAATAGAATAGCAAAAGTCCAACCATTAATGCTACCAATATCATTAGTATTCCACCAACAATCATTCTGGCCAAGATTGGACGCTAAGGAAATCCTGAAAACCTGTACTGTTGGTGGGCCTTGAAGACTAGAGTTGGGGGCCTTTGGTTTAACCCATGAGTGCTTGAGCGTCAATCATTAATCACACATAAGAGCATTTTTGTTGCCCTTTTTTTCTGGGCAGTTAAAAGCTGCGGCAGGAGGCTACAGGGGAGAGAGAGATAGGTCGGTGGGGCTCAGGAGATGTCTTTGGTCGGTCTCAGATGTCGTGGTCGCAGGAGATGTGTTTGGCTGCTTTTCTTTGCCTGTCCATTCTCCATTCTAATGGATGCTCCACCCCAGAACTCTGAGGCAGTAGGTGTACATCATCCTCCTGTCTTGGGGCAGGAGGGTGAGCAGGAGCTACCTGCAGTCCTAAAGCGAAAGATAAAGTGAGTATCGGTATCATTATTTATCTAAAGAGAGGCTTAGAACTTGTGTCTGGAGATAAGGGGACACACATACTTCTTCTCGTAAGAATTGCTTGCCAATTCCTTCTCTGGCTTCTGCCTATTAATCTACTCTTCCTGTTTGGGGTCGGCTACTACCCCTCATTGGGGAACACCTCCTTCTACATCCTGCAAGCCATTGTGGTGGTACACTGGCCAGACGCAATGATCAAATGACAGTTTAAGCCTGAGCACGGACTAATACCGGTATCCACTCGTCTGTGATGTCATTTGCAGCATGTCCACCATGACATTTTCAATTCTTACAAGTTGTATGCAACATATTTGGCACCAGAAGCTGAAATGACTCGGTAATGCTTCATGGAATATGCTCACATGGAAGTGAATATCGCACAAGTCTTCGGCCATCTTGCCACACACCATGCATCTGTGAAAAATTCTATTGACCATCATGATATGCTTTTTAGCAGCTTTCTCAGATGGAAGCTGTGCTAAGCCTTTTCCCTGTGTTGAATGAAGGTTAGAGGTCTAATGAGCCAAAGAACCAGGCTTACAAGCCCCTGGGTGGGCTTCCTAAGGGGCTGTGTATATATATTTCTTCATGAAAAAAATTGAATGAAAAAAAACTTTTCTTTGTAGAAATAAAACCCATAAATGGAGGGTGAATCTGACATATTTTCATTGACCTTTAGAGATCTATCATCTTTTTGGAAGGTACATGCTCCATCGTAAATGGCTTCTTAGAACAGTGGCATTCGCTGTAAACATAAACATCTCGTTGTTGGATTCAATAGGTGTATCACTAATGCTAATGTGAGGTTTCTGAATGAAACTGTGCTTCATGTGAAAATGGCTTTATGCACCATCAACATCAAAAGAGAACTTTGGGCAAATGCCAAACTTTACAACAAATGTAGTGCTGGTTTTCCTTGAAAAAATGACTCCCTATGCCCTCAAATGTCTTGTTAGTGGCTGGGCAGGAATTGCAGCGGTATCAGAGTTTGAAAAGTCTAGCTAAGCATAGCTGGGAGTCCTCCTCCTTACTTGCTTTATCTCTGGTAGACAGCCACATGTCCGGTTGTTCTGCTCCCCTGCCGGGCTGGCCGATGGTACTTCATTACTTTTTAAAAGGAGAATGGACCAGATTTTGAATGAACCCATAATCTAATCCACGGAAGGTCTCATAGTGAGCAAGAAAATCACATTCTTCATCAAGAAACAGGATATATTTACTATGTGTGACTTTTCTTTGTGTTTGAACATTTTTGATATGTTGATTTGATTTTCAATAATAATAATAAAAAAGAGATTGACCACAAGAAACATTTCAGAGGCCATAGAAAAATTTACGGTAATCTTTTTTTGATCCATCATGTTGGATTTTACATTGTCAGAGCAAAGTTTCTCATTTATGAAACTTCTTACAGGTGTTAAGGTACCGTCACACGCGGCAATATTGCTAGCAATTTCACTGGCAATTTGCTGGTTGCTGTGAAATCATGGACACATTGTTCCATTTGTACACGGCAACAAAATAGAATAATGTGTCCATGATTTCACTGCAACCAGCAAATTACCAGTGAAATTGACAGCAATATTGCCGCATGTGACAGTACCTTTACAGATATACTTGTGAAATTGATGCATGGCAAGAGATTTGCAATGTTGTTGAACTCAGAATCAAACATTTCTTCACATACATGGCACCGCCACGTGCCTTTAGCAGACTGCTGTGATACTGCTGGCATTTCTTCTTCCAAGGTCATGGAAGTCGTCTGTGGCTCAATAGATGTAGATGGCTGCTCCAAGACATCATCTTCATATTAAAATGAATGACCTACGTGACAGTCTGATATGTGCTCCATGACATTTTCAATTATCACGAGTTCTACGTGACATATTTGGCACCGGAATCTGAAATGACTCAGTAGTGCACCAAGGAATCTGCTCAGAGGGAGGTGAATAATGACCAAGTCTTCAGCCATCTTGCTACACGCCATGCATTCACATAGCCATGCCTTTACTAGTACATCCTGCTCACGCTTCACGCAGCTGCTGCGAATAGTTGCATATTTCATGCACTTTTGCAAACTATTAGTATCAGTCTCTTGTAAAGTCTTTTTACGTGTGCAGGATTTAAGTCTAACATTTGCTGCAGACAAGCAGATATCAGGGGGTTCCTTCACTGATGTAACAGATGGCTAGTATAAACTCCTCTATGGAAGTAATACTTTTATGTTATGAGTGGTTTTTGCAATGTGCTTTCCAATGTGAGCGTCTGTATTTAAGTGTATAAGGCTTAATTCACATGTATTTAATGACCGGGATCAAGGATTACATTCAAGGTTTGAATATAGAAAAGATTGCTTTATTGAGAAAAATATAAAGGTAAACACAGCACACAATTAAAAGCAATTAAAATAGAGTACAAAGACTCTAAATTCCAAAAATGCCCATGTCCGCTTAATATATAAGGAATAAATGGAGTATAGACACTACCATAAATTTAAGGCACTCTGTGGTAGAAAAATACACTGTATACAGGTGTCCAACAACTGGGTGTTGACTACATGTGGAATCACTTTTCTCTGTTAAAGAGGATAACACCGTGCTCAAAAAAGAGTGTTTACTCAGGAATGAATGCCTGGTAGCACTGTGTAGAACCTGGTAGCACTGTGGCTCAGAGGATGCAATCATGTAATGCAAAAAACAGCCCCTTTTACCTGACCTAAAAAATGGTTAATGCAAGCTTTCAAGTTGATAAGGAAATATTTGAACCATATCCATGAAGCTGTGTGTCCTACAATAATAAAGTGGACCCAGCAGGGCCATCAAGTTCAGGGGACTAGTACCTCCTGTAAATAGAACTATAGTAAAACAGCAATAAAGAGCAGGCCTGTCATAAGCCAAACTTATACCTTATGAAATACAGCTAATTTAGATGGTATTGGCAATATTCAAATAAGAGCCTTTTCCTGAAGTAAGGTCAGGTCAAATTAGGCTCCTGGTATCATTCCAGGGTCGGATGAAATACAAAACAACTGTTAAAGCTATTGTCAATACTCCTCAGGTTGTAAGCAGTGCTATTCAGTGATCAAAGAGTTAAAAGAGCTCTGGAGTGAGCAGAATCCCATTGTAAATGTGGCCACCCATGTTGTGGCCTAAAGTCACCTGGATACAGAGTGCTGTAACTGGACACAGGCAGAAGAGACACCCTGACACCCTATGCGTGTCGTTGCCACAAGGGACAACTTCCTAAGGACAAAGGAGTTGTCTCTTTGCCTCTGGATTACCTTTTTATGCAATCCTCCATGTGTAGGCCCCCACTGCCTCCGGCGTGCGATGGGGTCCGAATATGGGGTCCGGTGTGTTGGGCGCTGGTGTCGCTGGGAAATGTTGATGGCCGTCGCTTAGTGACGGCCGTGCAGGCGCGGACCGGCCGGTCATATCAGAACGCACCTAGAGCCCCTTGTGGTGAAGTGTCAATGTGCTCTGGAAAGTCAGAACGGGAGGGAGCTGGTATTCAGAGTGGGAGAATAAGTTTTGTGCTAGGTTTTGTTACTGCAGTGAAGCAGAAACAGATTAGTGTACTGCATTTGTACACTCTGCTGTATAAGTATAGTACTGGAGTCAAGGGAAAACCTTCTAAATACAATACTGTTATCACTTCTGTTCATATCTATTAAAGGAAAAAGGTGCCATTGTTCATCCGTCAATGGCAGAAGGTGTTATATATCCTAAGGTTGAAGGCACTCCCGTATTTTTCTGTAATACCTATATAGAGGAAAGGTTTGGTAATGTAGCAAATGTGGAAAAACAGGCATTAAGCTCTGAAGGTCACCTGTAACAAAGAAATATGTGAAAGAGGGATAAAGATGGTTAGCTTTCCTTGTAAGTTGTGAATCTTCTGTAACCTGCAAAAAGAGAGAAAAGCGTGCTTGCTGGATATCACAGGACCCCCAATAATTTCCTATGAAGTCAACAGCAAACATATAAAGTTTAAACCCTCGTATGGGTTTTCGTGTGTTTACATATAAGCTCAGCTTGCTGTGCAATGGTGCGAGATCACAGAGGCAGAAGAAAGTGAAGTGTGTACAACGGTCCGCAAACCTGTGGTCCACTTCAGGCAAAGGGCATGAGGAACAGGAATAACTTACGTTAGTAAGTTATTCCACCTCCTCTATGTTATCGCAAATATTGGGATCATGTGGTCCATACAAAGTCTTTTCTTGAACGTGTCACCAAGGTGGTGTCTGTGAAAGTTCCTGGGACCTAATAGAAATAAGGCTCCCCATAGATCCAACGGGGTAAATGTTGTAAGGTGATCTCTTATTACTTTTTTTAAACAAGAAAAAAGCTGACAAGTAAATAAGGGCGATCACCATATAGTAATACATTTCACAACTTTATTATGTAAACCAGACAGTGCATAAACTTAAAATCAATTAAAATGCCATACAAGGCTTAGATACCAAAAATTCTCTGCCCAATTACAGCTGTATCATGAGTAAATCTTATACCAAATAATCAGTTAAACCATAACATATATATTGGTACAATACAGGAAAGTGTCATCCCCTAATGAATGGATAAAACAAATCCAAAGGCTGGATAACTCCTAAAGTAAAGTGCACCTTCGTGCCAGTACTAACCTCAATTGTGCCATTCCTGGTCACAGTGAAACCACACTGAGAATCCAGCCCAAAACAAGTAATGGAGACTTAACCTGTAGCTAGTATAAACTGTGCAGGGCAGGGAAGCGATCACCTTACGCGTTTCGTCATCTTCTGGTGACTTCGTCAGGGGAGCACCCTGTATTGACTGGCAAGGGTTTTTATAGTGTAACAATCATATTAATAATGGAGTTCGCCTGCTTCTCTCTAATGCGCTGGTTGCTGCCGCCATGTCCAGCGTCTGTGCGAGGATGATGTCGGCGGAAGTGACGACGGGGGAGGTTGTAGTCAGATATTACAATGCGCACGCGCAGGAGGTGTACGCGGCTTCACTCATTGAGCTGTAAGATGGCTGCTGCACCTGCGCATAAGCGCATGTTCTACTGCGCATGCGTTACATGGCTGTGTTGCTCCAGATCACGGAGCAAAAACACAGTCTGTGCATTTTTATATATGGGCGCAAACCAAATGCTTAGTTCGCATATTTGGTAACATTATAAGGAGAGTGAAGGACAAGAGTATTTGAGTATACCTCTGCCAACTATTAGGATGGATTAACATAGGCATATGCATATACTGGATATTAAGCCAATCTGAGAGGGGATAAATGTTTGTGAGCCTAATGGGAATGATGAAAGTATATAGCTGCAAGTATATACAAATAAATACAAATACGCCAGGGGCATGGGGGACAAAAATATTTAAATATTTTAATATTTCAATATTTAAGTGGACCTCTACCATCTACTGTATTCGATTTTAGGAAATTGAACAAAAAAGCTCATCTCCTATGTTGTAAATTCACCATGGGAAAGATGTAAAATAGTTATAAAGCCCATGGGTAGAGGAAGGAGGGGAATGGCCACTTTTTAAGTCCTCTTACACAGTCTTGACCAATCAATGATCTAAAGTGTTTGCAGTACATCATGCGCAATCTGACAGTATACAATCCATGTAGTGAAAACCTGGAATAGAAACATATAGTTTTAGCATACAAATTCAGATTACAGTAGTTAGACCAATAATTCCAATGAAATTTCACCAAAATTTTGTTAATTAACAATAAAATCATAATACAATGGTCATATAAAGTCTCAGCTGAGATATCATGATTCAATCTTAAATAGAAATATAGTGAAATTGGTTTATACAATTGTTAGGACAAACGATGGACCTATAGGCCATCATTTCTCCACAGGATCCTGTTTGAAGTATAAGTAAGGTTCAAATGAATGAAGAAGGGAAAAAAAAAACAAAAAAACCTCAAGTGGATAAATTATACAAATAGGGAATTTTGTTAAAGAAGAAATATCACAAACAGCTAAAAAGCTGAAAAAAGTTACTAAAGGAAGTTAATTATATAGAAAAATTATAAAACTAAAAATTAAACAAAAATATGTTTCAAAATCTCATAAATAGGTTATTATACTTGATATCGAAAAGGGGAGGGGAAGAGAAGGTGACAAAAACGGAAATAGGCCCATAACATCTGATGTGATATGCTTCTTCAAGTTTATTGTGTTGTCAAACAACGCTTACATAAATATTTAATTAGCATACAACATTTATATGATAACCATAAGTAGATTTCATTATCATACAAGACCGTAGTTATACGCTGATAATCCAAGGCACAATGTACTGTACAAGTAATTGGTCAAATCAGTGCA
Organism: Allobates femoralis; assembly: GCA_033576535.1. Lineage (NCBI taxonomy): Eukaryota > Metazoa > Chordata > Amphibia > Anura > Aromobatidae > Allobates > Allobates femoralis. Next base: position 603,865,256 of record JARQOC010000001.1, on the reverse strand, counting down.
GGACTCATGATCCTGTTCATGTAGATATTCAAGGTTCCTGAGGTCCATTTCTCTTAGTCATGAATACAAAATTTGAGTCCACTAGGTGACTACTGATCATCCTCCTCTACTCATACATCCAAACTATGAGTATTGAATGTGCCATAATGTAACATGGTCAATCCCCAAATGGTCCAAATGACGTATCCATTGATCTTGAGCCCCCCTCCACACTCTTTCCCAAGGAATGGTTTATTATAGGTTATCAAAATACTTTCGACTTTTAAACCACCTTCCAATGGGGCGATGAGAAGTGAGGCACAAATTCGATGATGGATTCAGTCATGAATCACAAGAAGATGTTCTAAACTCTTTACTCTCACATGGGCAATAAAACAATGCGCCAAATGAAGAAAGCTGAATTAGACCATTGGATTTCGATGTAAACACCACAAAACAGAAGACAGTCAATAATCCACTATGTCTGTTTGTAAAATCCTGTATATAACAGTTCCTCATTGAGCCCTCCTGGGGTGAGGCTTTTCAAGTTGTAAATCCACCTGGATTCCAATCTCAAAAGCTCAGCCGTAGTATCTCTCACTATAGATGGATAGATATGGATAACCTGGAAGCCTAAACCTCAGAGATACCCTGTGCACATCTCCCACCTCGACTTCACCGCCATGGACGAAGTGTCATTCACAATACTGTCGCAGCTATAGACGGCTTGATTCCCTGTAATCCAATAACTTTGATAATACTTGAATTGCTGTTATGGGTTTGTAAAAAATGCTTTGCAATCGAAGTAAGGGCATTGCCTTCCGTATAGTCCCTCCTTGATGTATTAATGCTAGACACATGTTGCTGAATCCTACGTTGCAACTCCTGTGTTGTTTGTCCAACGTAGATTTTTTGACATGGACATAGTATTCCATAAACTTTATTGCGGGTTCTGCAATTGAAGTAGGCCCTACTTTTGATCGGAATTTGGTTCTGAGGAAGAGATACGGATTCAGATGCTATCATAAACGGGCAAACATTGCAGTTCCCACAGGTAAATGTTCCTTTTAATCTAATACCTCTTCCTGTATTTTGTGTAGGTCTCATAAAATGACTTCTTGAGACACAATCCTTCAAATTAGGGGCTCTTTTGGCAGTTAATTTTGGTCTGCAGGAAAGGAAAGGTTTTAGACGTTCGTTCCTAGTAAGTATATCCCAATTTCTATCCAATATGGTTCTGATGTCACTCCACTGATTGTTGAAGGGAGTTGTAATATTCAAGAACATCCCATCATCTCTCACTCTAGCTTTTAGAGCTGATTCTCTGTTAATGGACTTCGAATATTGGTATGCAGCTGACACCACCTTTCGTGGATAACTCGAGCAATAAAGTGATCTGTCAGATCCCTTGCTTCCTTCTCAAAATCTTTGTCATCTGTACAATTGCGGCGTACCCGCAAAAACTGTCCTTTAGGAATGCTTCGACGTAGGTTTAAAGGATGATAACTTTCATAATGCAACATGCTATTAGTGGCCGTCTTTTTACGGAAAAGTGCGGCTTTAACCTTACCGTTATCAAGGGTCAATCTCAAGTCCAGAAAGTTGACGGATTGAGCAGAAATTTCAGCGGTCAACCTAATATTCCATGGATTTTGGTTCAATGAGTTGATGAATTGCTGACACTCAGCCTCTGTTCCTGTCCAAAGGAAGACAATATCATCAATGAAGCGGAACCATTGCAGCACAAATTTGTCAAAGCACTCATGTTGATAAACCAAGGTTATACCACCTCCTCTATGTTATCGCAAATATTGGGATCCTGTGGTCCATACAAAGTCTTTTCTTGAACGTGTCACCAAGGTGGTGTCTGTGAAAGTTCCTGGGACCTAATAGAAATAAGGCTCCCCATAGATCCAACGGGGTAAATGTTGTAAGGTGATCTCTTATTAGCCAATGCAGTGGTGATGCAAGTCATGGATCCAGTGGTGCTCCATCCTGATTGCTGGTCGCGTTGGGTAATGTAGATCCTTCAGGACTTATAATTATTTCTTCTTTTTATCAGGTGTAGGAAGATGCTGAATTCCACTGGTCTATGAGGGAAATTAAGATGAATAAATTTCCTAGACTGTAACCTATGTGCAAAGTTACCAACAATATGTTATGCTGCAATAATGATTAGGAGGTGACTGAATGCTGTTAATTTTTGTAAAAGCCTTTGAACAAAAACTTAAGGCCCTTTGTGACCATACTTTGCAAATTAAAACTCCTACGGCTTTCTTTTCTCAAGAGTTCTTTCACTACCCTATCTCTGCGAATCGATGGTATTGTTTTATCCACTATAATCACTTTAAGTCCCTTAGGCGAGCCTCTGTGTTGTTCCAATAAATGTTTGGCCACCGAAGTGATGGCCTTACCTTTCTTTAGGTTCTTATCAACACAAATGATATTTGAGATGTGAATCCTCTTCCATAACTCTTGTGTAGTTTCTCCCACGTACAATTTGTGACAGCTGAAAATCAAGATTTAAACCACATTACGTGTGCAACAATTTGCATAATGCCTGCTTTTAATTTGGCCTGGATACGTTTGGATGTCTATCGTGTTAGCTGCCACCATGTGTCTGCATACGGAGCAGTCCCCACAGGGAAATGTCCCCGTCAATTTTGAACCTCTCCCTAGCGGTATGCTGGGCCTTTGAAAATGGCTCCTAGAAAGATGGTCCCTCAAATTCCTTGCTCGCCAGGCTACCAATCGGGTCTTACTGCCAATAAATTGTTCAATCTTGGGATCTGACATGAGAACCCCCCAATTTCGGTTCAATATACCATAGATGTCTTCCAATGGTTATTATGCAAAGTGATCACACTCAATTTATCTGCTCCCACCTTTGGTTTAGGTATGAGTAAGTCATTACGGTTCGCTGTTTGGGTAGTTTTGAAGGCTCTTGAGATTACTTTTTGGGGGTGTTCTGTTTTTCCTAGACTAAAAATCCTCGGGAACCCGCCTACGTGATTCTTTCTTTATTGATCTCCTGCGCATGATCTTGGAGATAGCAATGAGTAAGGGTCAAAAAGATGATCGAAACATGTAAGCCGTTACATGCTTTTATGCACATATGGATATTGATTTTAATTTTTGATACAAATAAAGGCTTGTTTTAAAATTTCTAAAACGTGATGCTGGAAACTCAACTTTTTCCCCCTCCACTGTACTCTGCTGTACCGGTTTTCTGTAGATAACAGTGATCCTTGAAAAGGAAGAAATTATGTAGGATCAGATTTAAAATGTCAACACAGAAATTATTTCTTGTGTAAAAGTCGAATTTTTGTCAAAGAAGTTTGTCACTGCCTAGATGCCCCGTCTGTGCTCTATGCTCATATGTAAGCTATTAATGCCCATGGTCACTAGAATACACATGTCAGAAAGTGTGCCTAAATTCCTAAGTTTCATAAGAAAATCATTAGTATTTCTAATATATGACTTTATCTTGGTTGTCAGAGGAGTAAGTATGTTCTCTAGTGTAATGAAAAGGGGAGACAGAAGAGAGTCGGTGGATACTACTATTGGCCTCAGAGGATTATGCAGAGTCTTGTGGATCTTAGGTAATATGTAGAAGACAGGGGTTACTGGGTGATAATTCAGCAGGTATTCAGCCATCTTACTATGAATGGCCGCGACACTACTATATTAATGATAAAAGTGAATGAATGAGTAGCACCAACAAGACGAGGATCTTATGAGTATAATAGGAATCGCTACCTAGGTTTCTGTATAGTTTAGTTCTCTGTGAACATCTGCAATGTAGGAGGATTTGTTCATAATAACTATGGACTAGAGATAAGCGAACACTTAAGTGTTCTAATTTGATTTGATTCGCCGAATTGGGGTGTGTTCGATGAATTGTTTGTCGAATGTATGTCAAACACCGTCGAATCCCATTGGAATCAATGGCAGGCAACAGTAAACATATAGAAAATACCTTCAAAGGTGTCCAAAAGCTGCTAAACTACTCAGAATAGACAACAGACACCAGGAAAAATAACATCAATCTACCAACAGTACAAATAGTGTCATGGCGTAGCATGGGTGCACGAGACACGGTCTGTGCCAGCCTGCACACTCTTCCAAAGCACCACTTTCTACCTCAGCTCCTGGTAAACGTGTGGAGTTTGGGCTTGGCGGGGTGATCGCTCGGGAACGAACCATCCCTGTGTATCACAGTCTCTTTGTGTAACCTCTCCGGGGATTGGATCGTGAAGTGTCGCAAAGCCTCCTTGGGGTCCCTCATGAACTGAGATTTACCATCGCCTCCCCTAACTTTGAGGACCACAGGGTACAACAACTGGAACAGGTTGTTTTGCCTGTACAGTATACCGCACACCTCACTGAATGCTTTGTGTTGTCTAGTGACCTCGGCCAAGTAGTCACCAAACAAGAACACTTTCTGGCCCCTCAGAAGTAATGGTTGTCTCCTTCCCCTGAATAGGTGCAGCACAATCTCTTTATCCTTATACTCCAGGAATTTTGCGATGACCTCCCTAGGTCTCGGGGTATCAGATCCTCCACCCCCTGTAGACCTTGCATCCAGCTCGGTGGTCCCACTCTGTGAGCCCTCTCCAATTTGCACTTATTCTTCAGCGCCAGGGCTTGGAAAGCTCAATTTCACAAATATTATTGAGGTGTTGATGTTGGACCGATTCAGGAAGAACCACAATTCAAAGGTTGCTTCTCCTCGATCTGTTCTTCATATCATCCATTTTGTTTTTCATCCATACTATTGTGCCCTGTACTCAGAAGATATGGGTATTCTCTCCTGATGTTCCACCTCCTCTGGCTCCTGTTCTCCCTCTCCGTGTGCCAGGTCTCCAAGGCATTACCTGCTTAAGTCTCCCTGCTGCAGCCGCGGTTCCAGGTTTGCTGTCTCCCTGCTGCAGCCGCGGTTCCAGGTTTGCTGTCTCCCTCTTTCTCCCTCAAATTGCCTGAAACGGGACTCCCCGCTGTCTCTTCTGTCGGCCCGTCTCTATCAGTCCCTGGGTTTCTCAGCCACCGCTCCATGCGCTCACCCAGCACCACACTCCCCACAGCATCTCCTGTTGCCGTTGCTACCACCGCTCGGTCTGGATAAGTTAGCTAGAATCCGGTGGCGCCCGGCGCGTCTTTACCCTGCCACCATCGCATCGGAAGTTGACATGTGGTTATATATTTTCTATGTCACCCTTTATTCCTCTTCTTTCATTTTCTTCCATCTTATGTTTAGTTTTATCATTTCAGTGATGGCTGGAATGTCTTTAGTTGTATGAGCCAATTTCTCTTTTCTTGATTCCTTTCCTAAAGTCTGTGATAATTATATATAGGCAATATAGGCACTATGTGCCTCTGTAAGTAAAGGAGCAGGGAAGGGAATAGTGCTTCAATCCAGTGTGATTTGCTTCAACCTGGAAATAATAAAAAAGTTGTTTCAAATATACCAACTTTTTCCACACCATATAGTGTGGATTATAATGATATTGTTACTATAATCAAGAAAATTCTCCCTATGCTACATGATGATCCGGTTATGTCTGAAATTCTATCAGGGGGATATAGATGCGTCCCACGTAGAGCAAGATCATTGGGAAATATTCTTTCCCCTTCATTATTTATTTCACAACCAAATAATTCTTCTTGCTGGTTAATACATAAGGGCAACTACATCTGTGGGGGTCGGAGTTACCATAAATAGGAAATTATCAGGTTTATCCGGCATTTTCTAGAATTTCAGTCGGGTGATATGAGGTCACTAAGGATATGTGGGATTGAAAGAGTATTTACATCTGGTCGTGAAGGCAATAGGGAACGTTTACTGAGATCAAGAGAATGTTTCTGGATCCTTACATTAAATACTCGGTTTCCAGTGGGCATGAATTATAGGAATGATTTATGCTTTTTTTATTAATATATGATGAAATAATAATTTTTAATAATGGTTATAATACAGACGTGTTCTTTGTGAGTCTCAGTTTGAGTATATAATGTATATAAATATTATAATCACAAGTAACAATATATTATACAAATATAAATATAAATATGCTTATGACAATTGTCCATACATCCCCATCCAACTTGAAAAAATATATTCATATTTATTCATTTATTTATATGTTTGTGATAAACGGAATATATTTGATATGTGTAAAAGGATATATATGTAGGTCAATATTTTTATTGTATGAGCCGTAAAGCTTACATGGTGTATTGTATTTTTGCTCACATTTTTTTCCTTTTTTAAGGATAATTATGAAGAATGGGAAAGGGATCTGCCTTTGGAGCGAAAAGGTTACTGCTAATTTAGCATCTAGATTGAGTATATATGAGAATTTTTACTCAAATCGGAGGAGATTTTTTTAACCCATCGTCCACAGGCAGTGAATTTCTTACTATATATTTACTCAAAGAAAGAAAATTTCCTTTTTTCCCTGTTCTTCTTGTTCTAAATATAGATATGAAAATATATATAAAGTATAAATGCATTGCTCTACATGTCTAGAAGCGTTTTTTATAATAACATCTGTACAAGATATACTGTGCAAAAAATCCTTCCCTATATGCACTAAGAACAGAAGGGAAAATCTGAGGTTCTTTTTTCTTGTGTGAAGTTTTGCAAAAAAGACTGTTTTCTCTAATTGAATAATTAATTACAACTGCATGTAGTTTGTTAATTTGTAGTTTTCTTTATAAGGTTTGTTTATTTTTTTTTTATTGTCTATGAATAAGAGCGCAGTGACGCTCGAAACGTGTCAGGCGGAGGGTCTGCGTACCCATATTTTTATGTGAGCTTATGAAGAAAAAAATCAAAATTTAGATGCATGGAGAAGCCTGTGGTGCCGGATCTTCCTTTTTACTATGTGCCTCTGCTGCCTCCATGTCATTGGAAGGACCTGGTCCAAGATGTTCTTGTTTTATACCTGGTGAATTCAGAGGCAGAACAGTAATCTGACCAACCTACTAATGCAAAATTATTATTCCTCATCTGCTCCTCTGTTAGTAGACACCTGGTCGGCCATATTTTTGTTGGATGTTGTCACGATTTAATTTGTTCAAAACCAGGCAGACATAAGATAATCCATATAACACACCGGTCGGAGCCTACATCCTGAATTGGTGTCTAAATAATCATCTGAGGGAATGGTAGTGTGATTTATACAGGTAGTAATGATTCTGAGCATAATCCTGAAGGAGAACCTCCGTGACTCCCCGAACACGCTCCTGATGGTGAATGGTGCAGCAAATTGTCTGTGTGGCACTGCCCCTTCTCCAGTCGCTGTGTACTCCAGGAACTGGCGTAGTTGTGCTGAATTTCATAATAAAATAGTGATAATGTGGGGGATTTCTTCACCCCCTGCGTGTGGAAACCACTGGCTGCTCCTTCACTCCCATCATTATTCTCCTGCCTTCTCTTACAGCTGGTCTCGATTCTCTTCTTCATCTCTGTGTCTTTTTTGCTGCCTCATCATTGTGATTTCACTCATTTCATTTCAGTGATGTCAGGAATGTCTTTAGTGGTATGACCCAATTCCTCTTTTGTTGAAGTCTGATAATCCTGTATAAGCATTTTGTGCCTTTGCTGGCTCCATATCAAAGGAAGGACCTGATCTAAAACGTTCCTGTTTTATAGGCTGAACATTAATCTGACCTACCATTTCAGTGATGGCAGGAATGTTGTTAGTGGTATGACCCAATTCCTCCTTTACTGACACTTTTGCTACAGTCTGGTAATCCTGTACTGTATAAGCACTTTGTGCCTCTGCTGCCTCCATATCACAGGAAGAACCTGGTCCAGGACATTCTTGATTTTATTAACAGTAATCTCAACAACCTCTTCATCTGACGTACATGACAACTGTGTAGAACAATCAGAGTACTCTTCTGGCCCGCCTCTTCCAAGTGACTAGGTCCTTGTGCTGGCAGGCAATGAATCCAATCTGAATTAGTCTCAGTGGCCTTTGGATTTCCAGGTCTGCTAGACACAGGTTACTTGACTTTGGAGAATCTTTTTCTAAATTAATATTAGCAATCGTCCCAGGCCTGTGATCAATAAAATACTGGGCCAAGTTTAGCGCCGCCGTGGCATCTTCTGAGGGGTCTTGGCCACCAGCTTTGTCAAAATTAGTGTGTTTTAAAGAGTGTTTGGCACAAATTACAGCAGAATTCTTCACATCTAGCTTAATAAATATGACTGTGTATTTCATGAAATTGTTGGCCACACACTAACTATGCAGTTTTAATCACCCACTCAAGGCTAATCAAGTGCAGACCACTCGCTCAACGCTAATCACATTTAAAATGAAGTAATATAAGGAAAATAGCTTTAAGCCGAGCAGCTTCATTTATGATTCTGTAAATTTGGGGATGTAATTTTCTTGCTGGATAATTGTTGTCTTCTACACATGCTAAAGATTTCACACCTTGTGTTGTTATGTTGGTTATTGTATCACACAACGCATCTTCTAAATGCTGTGGGTAAGGACACGAGCAGGCCGCTGGGTTTTAGTGAACTGGCTTTCAACTCCAGAAATCTTCTTTTAACTTTTAGAATAGTGAAAGGAATTTGCTTGGGCACTTTCCATATAGGTGACCCGCATGCATGCAAAGACAGCTGCATTTTTCAATCTGCTGCAGTGAGGATGAAGGAAAGAACAGTCAGTGTCTGATAGATGGTTATAAATCTGGTAAGTCAGAGGAGGGTTCCAGATCTCATGTCAGATGAGTGAAAAATTGTGTCCAGTTGTCCAAGTCAACAAATGTTATGTGGGTCATTGAAGACATTCAAAATCCAGTAATTCACCATCAATATCCTTTTCCATAGGTTGTAGGTCTTTATTATTTTCAGTATTGAAATTAGTAGAAGTTAAAACAAGTTCAGGGGTCACAGAGAGCGTTCTTGAAAAAGTTTTATTAAGTGCTTGATTGATGAATCAGAAGGCCAGTATAGACTCCTCTATGAAAGCAATTATTTTTATATTGTGAGCGGTATCTTCAATAAGTTTTTCCAATTTGAGCTTCGGTATTTAAGGCTTTTTTACAATATGGATAGTAGACCTTCAGCAGGAATACTGCAGCCACATCAGCTATGCTTTTATTAGAAAGGGAGATCGGACCTGAGTTTCTGCATCGGGCTCTGAAATGTGCAGTGAGCTCTGTGTAAGAGCACAGCTCCTGACGACAAGATGTGCAAACAATCTGAAAGTGACTGTCTTTACAGAGGGCAACTAAAACATGTTTTGCATAATTCAGCATAGGTATACGACATAGGGCTCCCTTCTCGTCTTGTATAACAATCAATTGCTTGAATTGATTCCTCACAAACTTATGTCTCAGGCATTCATCCCTTTGGTAAAACGGTAGAAAACAGCTTGGACAGGCAAAACTTTGGATACGCAGTGAGGGGATGCGTCTTTCGTGGCCATTAGCCAATTTTGCCTTTTGTGCAAGATGGTCACTTTATTTTTCGATGCTCCCAAGTCGCATATGATTTGTCTCACACCATGAAGATAAATGGAGGGGTCACATGGGGAATGGTCGAACCTTTCCAGATGACCTAACAGCAGTTGTTTGTTGTCAAAAGTCTTTTTGCAGTTCGTAACAGGACATGTGATTCATAAGAGGATTGGATTCAGGTGTTCTAGATAAACTGTTGGTGGCTAGCAGAAACACTGCCGGGTTTAAGGCCTCTTTCAGCCACTTGCTCTTTCAGCAGTTCTGGCGTAGTCTTTCATATATTTTCACCAACGTTCACAAGGGATATATTATATAGCTGTTATATAGCTTGGTTCATTATGAACAAGGAAACACCAAACATATGTTGTAAAGCTGAGTTTTTTTATTTATAATTTTCCTTTAATACTTAAAAACTAACTTACTAATCCTCTAAGGCAAGTTCCCTACCTGGCATTGATGCGGGCTCTGCAGGACGTCGCTCTCCAGGTCACGCAGCTGCTGCCATTGGTCACATACACTTACACTTCTCTTCAGTTTTGGTGGATTTTCTGCGCGGCAGGGATGGGGCTGCTTACAACATCCGTAAAATCCAGAGAAGGGACTAAACCTAAGGATACCAAAGAACCCCAAGTACAGGGGATAGAGGGAGCAAGAATATGAATATCCCTGCTGAATCCCTTTTGCATACCCTTCCACATACCCTTCCACAGGCTCACATTGTACATATGTTGCTTGGTCGTGGAATATTGTAAACTTGCTGGTTTAGGGTGCCATAAGTCCTCCAATGCCTGCTTGATTTGGGACATGGTATCATGGCTTTCATTCTCCTCCTAATAATGCAGCATGAAAGCGGGAAAAGCCATGCAGGCGGACCGCTTGTCTTGTGAAAGCAGGCGTATACGACCTGCGAGTGTACACAGTTATCTATCATGTCCTCCCCGGAGGATTTCTTTATAAAGTTTAGTGTCTCGTGAGTGATGCTGTCGCTATCTAAATAATTTTTTCTTTTTCCACTTTTGATTTTTGTTTTCCTCTTTTCTTCCCTGAACAATGGCCGGAGAGACGAGGTGCTAGCACCAGGTGCACCGCTTGCAGGCCCTGCTTCAGTGGCTCCATGGATTATCACTACAGAGTTTTTTCATACTGTATTTATGATGACACCCTCAAAATACTTCACAGGCTGGGATTCACAATCTTGCAGAATCTGCGGGATTACGAATAGGACAGCAAAACTACCATATATACTCGTGTATAAGCCGACCCGTGTATAAGCCGACCCCCCTACTTTTGCCCCAAAAATCTGGAAAAACCTATTGACTCGTGTATAAGCCGAGGGTGGACCCCAGCACAGGTATACAGACCCCAGCAGTGTGGTATACAGGCCTCCCCAGTGGTAGTATACAGCAGCCCCAGTGGTAGTATACAGATTCCCCAGCAGCCCCAGTGGTAGTATACAGATTCCCCAGCAGCCCCAGTGGTAGTATACAGGAGCCCCAGCAGCCCCAGTGGTAGTATACAGGAGCCCCAGCAGCCCCAGTGGTAGTATACAGGAGCCCCAGCAGCCCCAGTGGTAGTATACAGGAGCCCCAGCAGCCCCAGTGGTAGTATACAGGAGCCCCAGCAGCCCCAGTGGTAGTATACAGGAGCCCCAGTGGTAGTATACAGATTCCCCAGCAGCCCCAGTGGTAGTATACAGATTCCCCAGCAGCCCCAGTGGTAGTATACAGGAGCCCCAGCAGCCCCAGTGGTAGTATACAGGAGCCCCAGCAGCCCCAGTGGTAGTATACAGGAGCCCCAGCAGCCCCAGTGGTAGTATACAGGAGCCCCAGTGGTAGTATACAGATTCCCCAGCAGCCCCAGTGGTAGTATACAGGAGCCCCAGCAGCCCCAGTGGTAGTATACAGGAGGCCAGCAGCCCCAGTGGTAGTATACAGGAGCCCCAGCAGCCCCAGTGGTAGTATACAGGAGCCACAGCAGCCCCAGTGGTAGCATACAGGAGCCCCAGCAGCCCCAGTGGTAGTATACAGGAGCCCCAGCAGCCCCAGTGGTAGTATACAGGAGCCCCAGCAGCCCCAGTGGTAGTATACAGCAGCCCCAGTGGTATACAGCAGGCCCCCAGGGGTACATATAGCAGCCCCCAGGGGGTACCCAGCAGCCCCCTGGGGGTACCCAGCAGCCCCCTGGGGGTACCAACAGCCCCCTGGGGGTACCAGCAGCCCCCTGGGGGTACCAGCAGCCCCCTGGGGGTACCAGCAGCCCCCAGGGGGTACCAACAGCCCCCTGGGGGTACCAACAGCCCCCAGGGGGTACCAGCAGCCCCCAGGGGGTACCAACAGCCCCCTGGGGGTACTAACAGCCCCCTGGGGGTACCAACAGCCCCCAGGGGGTACCAACAGCCCCTGGGGGTACCAATAGCCCCCTGGGGGTACCAATAGCCCCCAGGGGGTACCAACAGCCCCCAGGGGGTACCAACAGCCCCCTGGGGGTACTAACAGCCCCCTGGGGGTACCAACAGCCCCCTGGGGGTACTAACAGCCCCCTGGGGGTACCAACAGCCCCCAGGGGGTACCAACAGCCCCCTGGGGGTACTAACAGCCCCCAGGGGGTACCAACAGCCCCCTGGGGGTACTAACAGCCCCCTGGGGGTACCAACAGCCCCCAGGGGGTACCAGCAGCCCCCTGGGGGTACCAACAGCCCCCAGGGGGTACCAGCAGCCCCCAGGGGGTACCAACAGCCCCCTGGGGGTACTAACAGCCCCCTGGGGGTACCAACAGCCCCCAGGGGGTACCAACAGCCCCCTGGGGGTACCAATAGCCCCCAGGGGGTACCAACAGCCCCCAGGGGGTACCAACAGCCCCCTGGGGGTCCCCAGCAGGTACCCCAGCAGCCCCCAGGGGGCGGTCCAACAGCCCCCTGGGGGTACCAACAGCCCCCAGGGGGTACCAGCAGCCCCCAGGGGGTACCAACAGCCCCCTGGGGGTACCAACAGCCCCCAGGGGGTACCAACAGCCCCCAGGGGGTACCAACAGCCCCCTGGGGGTACCAACAGCCCCCTGGGGGTACCAATAGCCCCCAGGGGGTACCAACAGCCCCAGGGGGTACCAACAGCCCCCTGGGGGTCCCCAGCAGGTACCCCAGCAGCCCCCAGGGGGTACCAACAGCCCCTGGGGGTACCAACAGCCCCCAGGGGGTACCAACAGCCCCCTGGGGGTACCAATAGCCCCCAGGGGGTACCAACAGCCCCCTGGGGGTACCAACAGCCCCCAGGGGGTCCCCAGCAGGTGCCCCAGCAGCCCCCAGGGGGTACCCAGCAGCCCCCTGGGGGTCCCCAGCAGGTACCCCAGCAGCCCCCAGGGGGTACCAACAGCCCCCTGGGGGTACCAACAGCCCCCTGGGGGTACCAACAGCCCCCAGGGGGTCCCCAGCAGGTGCCCCAGCAGCCCCCAGGGGGTACCCAGCAGCCCCCTGGGGGTCCCCAGCAGCCCCTGGGGGTACACAGCGGCCCTCGCCCCCCCTTGCAAGGGCCCCCCCCCCCGCTTCTCTTACCATTCCGGACTTCTGATCCGCGCCGCTCCTCGGTGCTCCTCGCTGCTCCGTCCGTCTTCTACATCCGGGATCCCCGGCCGCGCGATGACGTCACATGCCTGCGACGGCCGGAGATCCGAGATGTAGAAGACGGACGGAGCAGCGAGGAGGAGCGAGGAGCGGCGCGGATCAGAAGTCCGGAATGGTAATATAACCATCGGGGGGGGGGGGCCCTTACAAGGGGGGGCAGGTGCCAGCACTTGGGGGGGGATTTAATTAGTTATGCACTGCTTTCCCCTGCCGGTGATAGACAGGGGAAAGCAGTGCATATTTAATGAGCGGCCCCACGTGACGGGGCCGCTCATACAGCAGCCTCCCCCCCCCGCCTCCTGAAGCCTCCACAGCCCCCGGACACAGCCCCGGACACAGCCCCCCCGTATTGACTCGTGTATAAGCCGAGGGGGAGACTTTTCAGCCCAAATTTTGGGCTGAAAAACTCGGCTTATACACGAGTATATACGGTAAGTGAAATTAGACATAATATTAACATGAACCTCAATTTCAGATATTGGTTGGAGATAAGGCATGTCCAATTGTATACTACTAAATCATTTATTTTGGCAATATAATCCGCCACCAGAAGAGTCTACCAGCAGCTGTATGCCAGCGGTTCTGTGCCAGAGGAGTCTGAACCTTGCCTTGGTCATGTGTTTACATTGGCAGTCTTTTTATCTATTTTAACTGCTTTACTGTAAATCATTGTTACTCGGTTGGTTTCCTGATAAGAAGTGAGGATAGCACTTCGAAACACGTTAAATAAAGTCACGTTTGATTCATACATCTCTCCGGTCTTTGGTCTTTCGTCCACCTTTTATATCTAATTGTCTCTCTCTGCCAAAGGAGTCTTCCAGCGGTTCTCCGACAGAGGAGTCTGCCAGTGGATCTCTGCCTTTGGCCCACCGCCAGTGGATCTCTGCCTTTGGCCCACCGCCAGTGGATCTCTGCCTTTGGCCCACCGCCAGTGGATCTCTGCCTTTGGCCCACCGCCAGTGGATCTCTGCCAGCGACCCTCTGCTAGAGTAGTGTGCCAGCAGATCTCTGACATCGACTCTCTGCCTGAGGAGTCTGCCAGCATCTCTCCCCCAGCAGCTCTCTCTCAGAGGTGTCTGTCAGTGGCCTTACCATGGAGAATCAAGGAGAGCTGGGCAGAACGGGTGCTCCTGTGTATTGAGGAGACAGGCGAGTTCTCTGCCACCTGAACCATTACCATCTATGGTGTATGGAGCCCCTTACCGGCTGCAAGCTGTTACCTTGTTTCAGTTGGTTCTGGAACTCATTCTTCACGTCTTCACTGATCGGTTCTTGAGTTGCCTAATAAGACAATTGAAAGTGTAACAATCAAAACAATGCAGGTCTATTCACTGAATAATACATTGTAATTTTATCTGTAAGTCAGAATAGCAACCTCACTGCCAATGTTTTAAGGTCTATTTACACTGTAAAATTGAGAAGGAGAGTTCCTTGGAACACTTGTTTCACAATAGCCAATCAGTGTAAATAGACGGCCGATCATCCGATAACTGAGCAAAATTCACTTTTATTGGGTGAAATTATCTTTTGTGCGGCACAAAATATCATCATTGCGGCAACATATCGTCCTGTATGATGAGGACTCACGCTGCTGAGAACAATGCCATAGGTCAGCCTATATAGAGGGACCCATAGCTTCTGATAGCTAGCCGGTGTCACATACTTAGCCAACAGGAACAATATATCTATATTTTTTTTCATTACAAATGCAAGACGATGTTCCTTATTGCTGCTTCTGTTCCATAGATTTCAGCTTTCCTCTGGTGGGAACCAGGGCACCCCCAGAAAGATTCTGCTACTGAGGAGGCTGAAAATGTACCAACTATTCCAGTGTGACACTTGTTGGCTGGGATCCTCGGGGTGACATTGTAAGCTGGGTGTGCCTTTTGAAGCGGGATAACCGGCTTTGTATATTAAGCTGTTGATCATTTTCATATGCAATGAGTAAGGCTACGTAACTCCAAAACGGGTTTGTTCTACGCAGTTATGATTAAGCTGCGACTTCAATGATTTTATTCTTGCCAAAGCACCAATAAAGGAGGTATTTTTTCCTGAAGATTTTAGCTCTGGATCTTTATCTTTCTTAATTACTATTTTTTTGTTAGGAAGTTAGAAGAGTTACATTTTTACCACACATTTAAAATTTTTTGCCTATGTGAAAGAAAATACCCAACAGTGACACCATTCTAAAAACTCCACTCCTCAAAGTGGTCAAATCCATGTCCAATAAGTTTATTAATCCTTCAGATACTTCATAGGAACAAACATAATGTGGAAGGAAAAAATATGATGTTACTTTTCTCTACAAAAATGTTGCTTTAGCCCTAAATTTTGCAATATTCACAAACGTAACAGGAGAAAATGCACCTAACAAAGTATTGGGCAATTTCTCTTGAGGACGCTGATATCCCGTATGTGGTGAAAAGCTTCAGTTTGAGGGCACAGCGGCGCTCGGAAGGGAAGGAGCGACATTTGCCTCTTCGAATGCAAAATTTACTGGAATCGTTGGCGGAGGCCATGTCACTTTTGGAGAGTCCCTGATGTGTCTAAATGTGGAAACCCCCACAAGTGACCCCATTTATGAAACTAGATCACTAGAGAAATGTACCTAGATGTGTGGTGAGAACGTTGAACCCCCAAGTGCTTCACAGAGTTTTATAACGTTGAGCTGTGAAAATAAAAAACTAAATCTTAATTTTCCCACTAAAATGTTCTTTAGCTCCAAATTTTTTATTTTCACAAACATAACACAAAAAATTCCACTATACAATTTGGTGTACAATTTCTTCTGAGTTCACTGATACCCCATATGTTCTGCAATGCAGTCTTTGATGGAATGGTCTGTGTCACATTCCATTTACAGAGCCCCTAATGGACATAAACAGTAGAACCCCCCACAAGTGACCCTATGTTGGAATTGATCTAGTGTTTTCCTGGTAGGTGAATATCATAATGTTGTGGCATATGTAAGTTATGTAGAATGCATCAGGTTGGTATATGTGAGTTATATAGAGTACATCATAGGATCATAGAATGGTAGAGTTGGAAGGGACCTCCTGGGTCATCTGGTCCAATCCCCTGCTCAAAGCAGAATTCACTAAATCATCCCAGACAAATGTCTGTACAGCCTCTGTGTGAAGACTTCCATTGTAGGAGGACTCACTACCTCTAGTATTCCACTCATTGATCACCCTCACTGTCAAAGGTTTTCACTAATGTCTAATCTGTGTCAGGTTGGCACATGTAAGTTATGTAGAGTACATCAGTTTGGCATATGTAAGTTATTTAGAGTACATAAGGTTATCATATGTGAGTTGTAAAGTATAGGGTTGACATATGTGAGCTGTGTAGAGTATATCAGTTTGCATATGAAAGTTATGTAGAGTACATCAGGTTTAAATATATGAGCTGTGTAGAGTACCTTAGGTTGACTTATATGAGTTGTGTAGAGTACATTAGGTTGACATATATGAGATGTGTAGTGTACCTTAGGTTGACATATATGAGTTGTGTAGACTACATTAGGTTGGCATTTGCAAGTTATGTAGAGTACATCCATTCGTGCAGTAAATTACAGTAAGTCATAAATAAATGTCATAGTCCATGGGTGAGTGGTAGACTTTGAAACATTCTTTTATATACAGGCCAGGATTTTCGGGGCAGGTGTCACACTGAAAAATTGTGTATTTCCTTACCCCCTTCGGTTACACACTTTGCACTTTTTTTATGACCTTTCTCTCTTTGCACTTTGAGCGACCTCCCCTGGGAAATGTTGCCCTGATACTATGCGGGCACTTTCTCCACTTTCAGCTCCTTCCTGACTTCCAAATATTAGGGCCTTAAATTCTCCCTCCTGGAATTGAAGGAATGTGGCGGTCTGGTCTTCCCATTGTGATAGTATGTAAGCATTATACATTGCCATCTGTACAATATGCACAGCCAGCTTTTTGCACCACTCTTTAGCTTTTTGCATGACACTGTAGGGCTGGAAAACTTTACCAGAGAGATGAACTCTCCCCTGTTGTTATTGTACCCCAGGACACAGTCCTGTTTGTGGACCTGTGCAGAGGTACCTCGTACAGTGGTGGAGATACTGCCATGACCTTTTATACATTCCTACTGTCCTTATACTTGACCATCAGCATCTTGTCTCTACATTGGGCTCTGCTCTTGCCCTTTCTGAGCAGCTGCCCAATTAGGGTCTAGGGAGGCTCTCTGGTTTTAGCGCACAGCACCACCTGCTGTGGTAGCTCTGCAGAGAAGAATTTGAACAGTGGGAGCTGGTGTAAAATTTGTCAATATACATACAGATGATAACCCTAAACCAGCAGTGGGAGCACCAAACCTCACACATTTTCCACTCACTCCCAGGACAGAAGAGCAATCAGGGGTTGAATCCATGTGTTCTTACCTTTGTAAACCCTAAACCTGTGGGTTTACCCTAATGTACTCCTGCACAACATATACAGTTTAATTCCATAGTTGGCCCTCTTAATGAGAGGTATTGCTGGAATTTAAGCCTCCCCTGAAAGAGGATTTGGGACTCATACATACAGGAGTTCATTTGGGGAATGGACACCTAATTGAATTTGTTGCTGAAGTAATCAATGACTGGATAAATTTTGAAAAGTTGTTCAAAGTTGGAGTCATCTCGGGGCGGACACTGCTATATCGTTGTAATGCAAAAATGTGCGAATGGCCTCAGAGTGTGTATGAGGCATAGCCATGTGGAAAACTGGAGTGTTATATAAAACACCCACACTACAATATTGCTGAACTTCTGGCTCCTTCACTATTCCCATACGAAGGACCCTTACTAATGGCCCAGGTTTTCTTTGACTGGGGTGTCGAGAGGGGGTTGAAGGAAGTGTGGGTGTCCGAGAACCTCCCCACAAAGGTTTTATTGGAGACTGACCTGCAATGGTTGGTTGTGCAAGACGCCTCTGACACCCCTCTCTAATCTGATATGTCATGTAATCGAAATATTGAGAATGAGGATATGATAATCAATTTCTGTGCATAATAACAAAGTGTACGAGCGTGCAGGGGAACTCAGCCGTGTCACGCTGTTGGGTGACATTGCTGAGGATCCCCTCAAAGGAGTAGGAATCAGCGCTAAGGGAGATGAAGGTGCAACAGCCGCAATGGCCCGGTGTACTCGGTAGTCGGGCCGGCTGACGTTCTGGGAGGTAACGGTGACTGTGGCCCAGCTCCGTGGCACTGGCCATGTAGTAATGGGGGTTATTTACAGGGATGATGAGTTTGTACGTGACGTTACCTGTGGCACAT
This sequence comes from Allobates femoralis, assembly GCA_033576535.1. Taxonomy (NCBI): domain Eukaryota; kingdom Metazoa; phylum Chordata; class Amphibia; order Anura; family Aromobatidae; genus Allobates; species Allobates femoralis. Next base: position 603,846,892 of record JARQOC010000001.1, on the reverse strand, counting down.
GGTCAGGGATGACCAGTGCTGCTGTTTTTGGGCCTCTGGGGCAGATAGTGCAGCAGCCGGTATGGTAACGCACCCCACAGGTGGAGCAGAGCCACAGGCTCGGTATAATTGTCTATAGGGATGATGGTGGTTGCAGTTGGGGTGCAGGAAGTGTCAAGGAGAGCGCAGGAAATAACCGGAAGACACAAACGGTGACATTCTTTTACCTTTTCTTGGTAAAATGTGGTGCAGTCCGGGGGCACTGGTTACCAGGTCCAGAAGGGTCTGGTCAGCCTGGAAGCATTCTGAGTCCACCTCAGCAGGTGGGTTTGGAGGACTTTCTGCTGCGCTCTCAGTTTTGGGTCTAGGCAGCTTGTGAGCTATCCTGCGGCCCTGTTCCTGCTTTCTTCCCCTTGCTCCCGTATGGCAGACAGCACGAGCCTATCAGGAGCACCGCCATGCTGGTGGCAGCTCCAGGCTCTCGCTATGGTGTTGTGCCGCAGGAGCTTTAGTGCGGCCAGGAGACTTGCAGTGTCCTGTAAAATCATGAGTGGAAATTTATGACCTATAATTAAGGGTTTAAAGTGCTATTAAAGAGTATAGAAACCGTGGAAGAGATTGTACAAACCTCAGCAACTTTACAGCACTAATGCACCCCGGCCTTCTCTAAGCCAAGTGTCAGACTGAGCGAAACAATTTACTGGAGTGATAATTTATATGATATTTTCCCACTAAAAATATTTGTTTTCTGGGACTTTTATGACACCCATGTGGGTTAGTGGTGCACCTGCTTGACCACCTCCCCATAGAAGCGAATGGAGCGGCGTATCGAGCAGTTGCTTCTTTGGACGGGGTAAGATTTTACATCCCCTGATTATTTTTCATTTACATAAATAAATACACAAATGTCACATATTGTACTTTTTGGCTTTGCCAGTGTTTATTATATTTTGGTCATAGAATAGGATGCTGATGTTCCTAGAGGCATTTTCTCAGTATTGCATCCGGACCAATGTCCATATATTCACATTTGGTCACCCACTGATCTTGAAAGGTCTCCAAACTTGAGAGGACGGATGCCCCTGTCCACACGGCGAATTGCCTATCCTCTGGTGAGATGACATTTACTTTGACCCCGGCTGGCACCTTAGCTTGAATCTCTTCTAAGATCCTCTCTTTCATTCCAGGAATCATGGTCGTCCCACCAGATAAGATGATATTGCTGAAAAGATCTTTGCGTGTGTCAATGGGGCATTCCATTATAGTTGTGTAGATCAGCTCATGCAGGCCGGGAGCCTCTAAACCAATATTAAACGGCTCGAAGAGGATCTCAGGGGCGCGGAAGAGCTGGCTATCTGGGCTTATGGTGTTTTCATCGGGAAGACAGTAAATCCTACTTTCTTCTGTCATGCTGCATGAGTGGTGTCGATTCGGCCGTATATAGCAATGATGCTCCTTGATGTCTCTGACTATTTCTTTTTCCGCGGCACTTGCAAAACTATGGCCGACTTCCAAAAGAAGCTTTGCGAGAAAATCAGTGATGTCCCTGCCGGCAAGGTTAAGTTTAGCCACAGTATTGGGTATAATGAAGCCTTGGTAGATTGGCACCATCTGGGTGACACCATCACCGATATCTACAAGCATCCCAGTAGTAGCACCAGATGAATAAAGCGACAAGGCAGCTTGTAATGCGACATACATTCCCGGGACATTGAACACCTCGAACATGATTTCTGCCATCTTCTTTCGGTTCTCCATTGGACAAAAGGGAGTTTCAGTTAACAAGACTGGCTGGTCTCCGGGTGACAAGTCAAGTTCATGACTGTACACGTAGCTCCAGATTGTTACCATGTCATCCCAAGATGTTATAATGCCTAGCTCTACTGGATAAGTCAAAGCAAGGACTCCTCTTCTGGCCTGCGCCTCTTCTCCAATATAACAATTCTTTTCGTCCATCCCTAGCAAAGGCATTAATCGTGGCCGACCCACAACCGACGTAATTACAGATCTCGGGATTTTAGCACCTGAAGTTCCAGCCTTACATAGTCCTGAGCCATTGTCAAAAATCACAGCCGGGAAGTCCATCATCTTTGCTAAATATTCATCCAGGAGCCTCGCTGACGAGTTGAATTAAAGTTGATGCAGCATGAGAAGGTGTCCGATGGTTAATGAGCCATGATGAGGAATGTTACATGCTCAGCGAGTAAGTCAGATCAATCTGAACAAGCGTTGGAATAATCAGTCTCCACAACACTGGCCGACTGTGATGTCACAATGACATCACAATAACCCATCTACCAGACTGGAAGATGATGATGGATGCAGGATTCCGCCATGCAAAAAAACACTTCCAGACCAAACCAAACACTGTAGGATAGATCTGCCTGCTGAATGCCATTTTTTTGGCTCAGGTGGAATACCTGCACGTTTAGTTTGTATTTTTCTGTAGATTGCCTTTTCCATTGTAAAAGGGGAAATCCACGCAAATAATTGTGATATAAACTGTTGATTTAACAATCTGCCATAATATATGCCCGGGCGTAATGCCCATATATAGTCCTAATGCCCATATAAGGCAATATTGCCCATATATTACATACAAGAAAATAGTGGAGCATATATAATAACTGCCCATATATGGTAATATATATGTGTGTGTATATGTATCATAGCCCTGCCCGCTCACGGTAGCCCTGCTCCTTCTTAGCCCCACCTCTCCTGGTAGTCCCACCCATTTCATAGCACCACCCACTGTAAAGCCCCACCACTTCATAGATCCAGATCTTCATAGAGTTGGTGGGGCTAATGCCATATACTCACACACATACATACACACACTTAGCTTTATATATTAGATATCAGAAACATTTGATGACTTTGCTAGTCTGATATAGGGCGGACTGTGGATTAATCTGCGACATACTGGTGGATGGAGAGGCACACAGTGTCGGGAAGCACCAACACGTGTTTCCCTGTTTTCTTCAGGGGGCTGCGGTAGGGTGTGCAAGTGGAGTGAGGCATTTATAGGTATATCCCTATTAATTACACCTGTGGCCCATAATGGCGCATGACCGCCCCCTTTCCGCCCATCAGGTGACTGCCACAGCGGCCGCCGGCGAAAATCCGGAAGAGGGGAAAGATCCCTGTGACGTCCTGTGATTCCGGAGCCCCGCCTCTTGCGGACGCGTCACAGTCACATGATCGCGGCGGTAGGCGCATGCGCACTGGCCAGACAAGGAGGAAGAGCGATATCACCGCTGAAGGTGTAGTGACAGGGGAATTAACCCCTCACTATCACCTCATTGGGAGAATGTACCACGCTCTTTTACACTGACACCCCCTAGTCTACATATAGTATGGATCAAAGAGTGCACATAGATATTCCAGACTGAAGACACAAACACAGAAGAGTATATAAATAAATACATAGATTGCAGCCAAATACAAAATTTAATCCAGGTCATAAATTATAACAAATCCTGGGGGCGCGCAGTCTTTGTTAGTAATTCCTCTGTGTATCCAGTCCATATGTGTATTCTGATCCAATAGGGACCCCAAAGTCCTGACTCCAGGTAATGTGAACTACAAGTGAAAAGTGAACATACACACATGTTAAAATACCATATTGACAGAAATAAGGCAGTTCTCAAAAAAGAGAGACAGACCAAAACAGCACAATTATATCTAGATACAAAATAAAACAATAGAGAATGAGGCAGAAGGATGTATAGATCATAGGAACGAGGTCAGACAGACAAAGTCCTCATTCAAGGAGGCAGAAAGACACATATTATATATACTCTCTCTTCCTCAGACAAGTCCATGGATCGCAATATTCAGAGACCCCTCTGAGCTCAGCTTCAAGTCCCAAGAATGAGTAGTATCAAAAGACCCTATATCTCTGCTATAGGTGTTTCTACCAATATCATTGGGGAGAGAGACAAGGACAAACCACAAATAAATCAAAGATTCAAACTAGATGGACGTCCTTAGCTCCCACCAATGATGGCGGAAAGGGGTGAATGAAGCAAGTGTAAGGAACCACAAATTGTAACCGTTTCCTGGGGATAAAGGTACCCCCACCTCATTCCCAAAGAGAGAAAGAGGGCAAGTTGGACATTTTGTATAGCCTAGAACAGTTTTAAAATTTTTTAGTTTTTATTCTATCTTCTGTTTCCTTTTTTCCTGTATCTTGTCCAGCTTGGACCAATATACTGTTTTTTGAAATTTCCTTGTATTCTACTAATGTATATTATTATTTCGGTAAAGATACATAGTTTCTTCTTTCTATGTAACCCCATTCCCCTTCCCTTTTCAATAAAATAAGATTGAACATAAAAGATCAGTCCAAAGTAATGAGTTTCTAATAGGTTGAGATGCTCACACACCTTCACAAATAATGACTGTTCTTTTGGACGTTTCCCTATTTCACAGCTGTATTCCATTTTATCTAACAAACTGTTTACCTCTCACCCCACTCCCCATTCCTGCCCACCTTGTACGAAAACCCAGTAAAAGCAAAATTAACAAAATAATGTATACTCTTACCCCGTAGAGAATGGGCGTACAAGCTCTCAGCTTTGGTAATGGTTTAAGGTGCATTTCTAAGTGCAGTAGAGACAAAACAGCACAAGAGCCTGTCTCCCGCCTTTCCTAAACTCCTTGATCTTTATTCCCATCTTATTTATGAGGAAATTATCTTTTAACCCTTCCATCTCCCCGTTTAAGACAACTTCTTGTTTTTTTTGGCGAGTTGTTATGAAACATAAGGCGTCGCTGCTTGCTCAGTCTATATGCCCAAACAATTGTTAACTTAGTAAAGAGTGCAAACAGCTTTTATATACTTGGCAGTCCATATTATATGACCTTATAACAAACAAGAAGGCTCCCTGTAATCATGCACTTCATTAGGCATTATCTAAAAGTTATTTAACAGGGAAAAACCCAAGGGAAACAAAAAGAGTATGTTCCATTCCTTCTCTTCCCCTGTTGAGGATGAGTATACTGTCCCCTGCTGAATTCAGTTTTTTTCTTTTCTGATTTGCCGTTCCTTTTGGACCAGCCACTTCATGGTTTCTTCTGGGGTTGTAAAGAAATGGGTCTCTCCCATGGCTACCAGGCAAAGCTTGGCGGGATGCTTCATGGCATATGTAACACCAATGTTCCTAAAGCGCTTTTTGACTTCTGTAAACTTCATTTGTTGCTTTTGAACCTCATAATATAATTAGGAAATATTGAAGCTTTGTTTCTATGTATAGCAAGATCTAGCATATCTCCGCCATAAAATGTTATTTCTGTCTCTATAGAGTAATACTTTAGTCAGAATTTGCCGCGGAGGGTTGCCTGGTGGATCTGGCCTGAAGAGACTTGGTGCGCTCTTTCAATGACAAAAACAGAGGTCACTGTCAGGGCCGAATTTGGTTTTGCAACTAATTCTCAACATATTCAGTCAGGTTGTTCCCTTCAGATTTTTCCAGAATCCCAATAAGTCATTATTCCGCCTCAGTCGATTTCCTATATCATCTGTTTTAGCCAATAATTCAGATATGCTGAGTAGATTTCGCCTGTTCCTTCTGCAGTTATTGTATCCTCAGCTGTGCTCACTGTATTTACAACATTATCGGTTCTCTCCAAGACCATTTGGAGATCCAAGCGCATATACATATATATATATATTCAGGTGAATGAACACTCATTTGGCTCCAAAAGTCCATTTAAAGCTACAGCTTTGAGAAGAGATTATTGATAGATGGTTTCTAGCAAAAAGAAGTTTGACTACCCCCTCCATTTGTCTCTAAAGTGATTATATTTTTATATGTACACAGTCTGAAGATTGTATCCTTATGTGTTTTTTTTCTAAAGATTGTATCCTTAATAAATGTACTGATTTGAATACTAATATTGGTGCACATAATCCCTCATGTATATGTTATTCAGCTCCAGGTACATGGTTCTTTTTATTTGACCTTTTCTGCACCTAGTGACTTCGGGCTGGAGAAAGTGAGAAACTCTATAAGTACGTACTATGCCTGTTAGTGGCGTATAGAGACTGAATTAACCTACAGACCCCAGAAGAATCATCTATTAGAGGAGGAACGCATCAGGTTTTTCTGTTTTCAGAACCAATTTTTGTTGCATATTGGTTTTTTTTTAGAAATGGAAATGTGCAGTCCGGTCACACAACAACCATTTTTACAGATGAAACCGGTCTGACTTTGACTTATATTGATTACATGATAGGCTCCATTACCTTCACGATCTCACAACTGAATCAGATGCATTATAACTCTTTTACTATACGACATTGCACTATGGATAGAAAGATTGCAGTTCAATTAATGTACAATTATCTGTGTGTGTAACTGGGCCTTATGGTTTATCTGACTATCTATCTATGGCTTATCTATTACTTATCTATATATATAGCTTATCTATGTATATATGGCTTATCTACTTATCTATACTATCTATGGCTTATCTATTACTTATCTATATATATAGCTTATCTATCTATTTATGGCTTATATACTATTTATTTATCTATCTTAGCGGTCATCCCCGAATAACCATCGGCGCCAGGATGGAAGAATTCGGTGGAAGAACCAAGTTTGTGATGATTCTGGTCTGGATGCTTCAGGACTCTCTTCATTGTTGGTGTGACTTTGTGTACCTCATTTCTGCAACGGATAAGGTTGTCAGATCCCGAAGAGTTTGGTAGTCACGTAATGCGCTTTTCACAATGTCATCACGCTTTTAGGGAAGTCGTTCTTTGTCCAAGATGTAATTGTGCAGAACAACTCATGCATTGACCACCTCATACACAATGTTAGGTTGTAGATGAATGGCCTTTCTCAAAATTTCGCAGTTAAATGTATAAAAACACATTCCACCACTCATCTTGCCTTTGTGAGTCTGTAATTAAAGATCCCTTTGCTATGGCACAATCCACGGCTTCAGTAAGGCTTGAGGAGATTCGCACACATCTGAAAAGCTTTGTCTCCTACAACAATGTAGGACATCGGTGGTCCATCTGCGTGCGAAAGTGGTGTTGGTGGCGGAAAGTTAAAAACATTGTTATAAATTCTTGATGACAATTGTTTATATGCATGTCTTGTTCAATAAAGGAATTTTTGGGAAAAAAATCATTGTTATATAACCACCTGTACCCGTACAGACTGTTTAATTACCTGTGAGTCATTTGATCGGCCATTGGAACCAATATCAGCAGCGACAAATTGATATTGTAAATCCGGTATCTGAAAAAAAAAATGTTGTAGTTAAAATATACGGTGAAACTTCAAGAAGGTTTAAGAACCCGTGTATGTTTTTTATCCACAGCACCCAAGCAGTTTAGAAAATCTGTAATTTCTTGAAACTTGTCGCCAATTCTAATCCACTGTTCCACTGTGGGCTGAGTAAAGAATTCTGGGTGTAAAACATCCCATAAAGCCTGGCAGGTTTTCACAATTCCAGACACTGTAGATATTCTGAGACGGAATTTAAAATGTAGAGAAGATAGACATTCACCGGTAGCGAGGAACCTGCAAAATAATAAAACAAAATATCACTACAGTATAATAATTGTCCTAGCATTTCTTTATAAAGATGTAAAACTAATGACAAATCGGCCTTTTACCTTAATGTTAACATGAGCCGCACCTCAGTGGAAATCACTCGATGGAAATGCCTACCCTGTGTCATGCGCTCCTCAGTGAAAATCACTCGATGGAAATGCCTACCCTGTGTCATGATTAATACGCAAATCCCATTCAAGAAGGTCATCAAAAGTTTGCACACTCAGCCGCAGGTAGTCCATGAATTTGTCTGGGTGGTTCTGCAGTTCTAGGTACAACGTACAGAATTCACCTTGAGTTATTCGCCACAGAGTGATTGGGTGCACCCAAAATCTGCGACGTCTCTAAGCCAATCGTCTTCGGTGCTCATTATGATACGCTATTCCTATATAATGCGCAATTTGAAAAACAATTTTAAATCTTCAATCCAGTTGACGGGATGACAGCCATTTTGCTGTAAATCGACGAAAAATGTGGTCTGAAACCAGTCAAACAATGAACTTTGCTTTAAATCGAGGAAAAATGAGATGAGGTCTGAATCCAGTATCCAGGAAAAATGACAAGTGGAGACAATAGAAAACACTTTCGTTATATAGCCTGTGGGCAGGTACTAAAAAATAAGATCTGCTCTGGTTTTGTCTGGATCTGATCGTAGTAAGATCTAGAAGAGAAAATGGAAGTGACACATACGGTATTTGCTGGAAGTTTCAGAAGCGGTAAAAATGTGTTTTTTACGGACATTTACTAAAACACCCGATTTCAGAAAACCGCAGATGTGAAAGTAGCCTAATACAGAACACTGAATGAGCCATAGAGTTATTGCATTGCCGTTTCCTGGTGAGATTCTTCCAGCTAGCGCTGTAATTCTTGAACTTTACTGCTTAGAAATTGGAAAAATATTGATAAAAAATCTTGTTTAGAAGGAAAGACTCATCCTACAAAGAACATGAGTTCTAGCAGTATTATAGTGATGTACGTTACCACTTCAGTAGAATTGGGCTTGTTCACAGTCAGTGTCATCTCTATTATGATGGATTAGGTTAGGCAGTGCTTTATTGTGATCCATCGGGTTTTACCCATGGTGCAGCATGCTTCTTGAACAAGTATATATTTTAACATATAACATACATGTAGATGTTGATCATACCAATTTCTCCTTCTCTAGGCATGCTGTCTGATCTGCCTCCTTGCTCCTCTCCAGGCTGATCTTCAGTCTTTCTGAGGCTGGGGTCACACATAAGCCCTCAGTCAGTTTTTGGCTTCAGTTTTGTCATTTTTTTTTTCTAAGTCCAAAAACTGACAGAAAAACGCATTGGGTGTAATAAACACCCTGTGCGTTTTTCTCTGGAGCTCAAAACATTGCCCTGTCCGTTTTTGAGCCAAAAACGCAGTAAACAGCGTTTTTGGCATCAGTTAAAAAACGCATGCGTTTTCATGCGGTTTTTTTTAACATGGGGCCCTATGGGAAACGCATGCGCAAACGCATGCAAACGCATGCACTTGCGTTTGCGCATGCGTTCGCGCATGCGTTTTTTTAATGAAAATTCCAAAAACGTACAGGAGTGCAGGAGACACAAAAAGCACCCTATAAAAAACGGATTGGTGATGAAAATGACTTCCAAAAACGGATTTCTATGTGTAACCCCAGCCTGACTCTTCTAACCCATCAGCTTTCTCTTTCTGCAGACTACACAGAAAAGTGCTGGTTCAGAATATCTTCCATTTACTGGAATGATACAGCTAGGGTTCCTGAACTTTGCCAAGTAATTTCTCCAAAAGGCCACATGAAAGACTGTCACTATTATAACAGTCTCCAAATTGCAAGATTTAGATATCCCAAATATCAGATGTGATAAAACCCCTTGTGTTTCTAGGAGAATTTCCTGCGAACATGTTGACTGTTTTTAATCATGCAGTAAATGTGTGCTGTGATGGAACATACATGATCCAAACATTCTAAGCTCTGTGATATCATCAGCCGCGGCAGGAGAACCTGGTTATGATCTCATTCTTCATTACAGCCAATGGGAATTCAGAACATGAGAAATACTGAAAAATCTCATTTATGTAGCACTGTAGGAAAATATTATTGACTGTATTCATTGTAGAAGTTTAAGAAGCCAATTAAATGAATCTTTCCTTTTTTTGGTTCCATTTAAACATGTATAAAAATGACAAATTATGCATATGTAATAACATAGGGGCCACTGATCAAATAAGATATTATTTAATTACAGTATATGCAGAACACATACAACCTCAAAATAAGTTTCGTCATGTTCAGTAATTGTCCTGAATAAGGATGCTATTAAATATATGGCAAGAAATGTACATTATTGTTGAACCGTGTCCTCAGAATCAAACATTTCTTCACATATATGGCACTGCCACGTGCCTTTAGCAAACTGCTGCGGTACTGCTGGCATTTCTTTTTCCAAGGTCATGGAAGTTGTCTGTGGCTCAATAGATGTAGATGGCTGGTGCAAGACATCTTCTTCATATTAAAATAAATGACCTCTGTGACAGTGAAGTTAGTGCACCATGAAATCTGCTCACAGGCCGGTGAATAATGGCCAAGTCTTCGGCAGTCTTGCCACACACCATGCATCTGTGAAAAATTCTACTGCCCTTCAGTATATGTTTTTTAGCAGCTTCCTCAGATGGATAGTGTGTTAAGCATTCACAGAGCCATACCTTTACTAGTACTGTATGTCTTGCTTACGCTTCACACAAATGTTACCAATAGTGGCCATTTTTTTTTTCTTGCACTTTTGCAAACTATAAGTATCAGTCTCTTGTGAAATCCTATTAATTGTGCAGGGTTTAAGTCTAGCAATTGCTGAGGACAAGCAGATATCATCAGGGGTCTTGGTTACTTCATTGATGTAACAGAAGGCCAGTATAGACTCCTCTAATGAAGTAATACTTTTTATGTTATGAGCGTTTTTGCAATGCTCTTACCATGTGAGCGTCTGCATTTATGGCATTTTTACATTATGAACAGTAGGTCTTCAGTAGGAAGACTGCCAAGATCCAACCACCATAAGCCCCGTCCTATGCAGTTAAGACACCACACCAAAATGTATTTAGCAACTTTAATGTAGAGATATAAAATATAACAATATCTCATCTCAGGCTTGAACACGTCTATTAACCCGAGTGTGCAGAAACATTCTACCCCGGTCTTTCAGCGCATTTTTGCCTTCGCCAAGACGCTCTTTCAACCTCTGCAACTTGAAGATGTAAATAAACTTAAAACCATTCTTAGGTTGGAGGCACACGGTGCGAGGGAATCGCATGAGTGCCATGCGAGGGATACTAGCATTGCACTGGGACCAGTGTTGCCCTATCAGGCAGGAACTCGCACTGCGAGTCAGAAGCGAGTGCAATCGCAGCATGATGCGACTGCACGCGATTCTGCCGCGCGTGAGGGCAATGCAAGTGTATGGGGGCGAGAAAATCTCGCCCCCATACAGCACACAGTGCGAGTGTGCAGGCAAAAACGCTTTAAACTCGCCGGCTGTTAAAGCCGGCAAGTTTAAAATGACCGCTTTGTGGGTACAGAAAGCTATAATCTTATACTGCTGTGACAGCAGCGGTACAAGATGTTTAGCTAATACAATGATGATTGTAGTAAAATAATGCATTCATGGCCAGGCGTGAGGGGTCTCTGGGTCCTGCAGATAAAGAATGGGTTGGAGAGCAAGGTCTTAAAGATGTGCTGCTGAGGGCGGTATTGTCAGCAGGCAGGCCAGAGAGCTGTACCTCATTGATGCTATAGAATCAGGCTGTGATAGTGTCTCAGCCAACCCAGGAGGCTGACATAAATGTATTGTAGGGCAAGCCATGCTCTCCTGTGATAGGGATCATGGTGATATTTGTTTGAAGGGGTGGGGATGGGGCTCAGTGCTCACCTCTCCCTGGTTGTTGAAGGCTCTTCCCCCTGCCATCTCCGGGGGGCACCTCCGGCTTTAGTATGAGCCGTCCCTTGTCTCCTCCCTGTCAGCTTCACAAGAGTGCAACCACCCTTCGATGATCCTGAAGCGGCAGAAGGGGAGCGGGTCGCTGCTTGGCTCTGAGCGCCGGATCCACACTGAGAGGCCACCAATGCTGAGCACGCAGTTCGTTTTCCCGCACGTCTTGGCACTGGCCCAAAGTGAGTGAAATCATCAGCATTGTTACAGACTATGGGGGAGACTTAGGCCCCGATCTGTTTATGCTTCATCACTGCGGGATCCCCATGCACAGATATAAACACTCCTTGTTAAGATTTTTGATAATGGAGGATCAAGCATGCATGCCTCTCTTGTGGAAGAAGGCAACATGCCCCCCGATATCTATGTGGATTGCGAAGGTGAATGACCTCTTGTTTCTGGAGGACTTAACATCTTCAATTCATGACTCGTATACAAGGTTTAGAAATACCTGGTTTAGTTGACTTTGACTTTCAACAAACGGATATTTATAGAGAGTGCCGAGGACTAGGTGACGATTAAAAGCAGAAATATCCATTGGCAGTTGCTCTATCTCGGCAAGGACCATTCCCTTTTCCTTTATCCCTTCTCTTTTTTCTCTCCTATTTTATACGTTTCTGCTGTTTGATTCTTTCTCTGTCCTCTTGATTCTTATCACCTAATTATCTTAGTTAAGATGGAGGGAGTGTGTAGTATAGTTATTTTATTTGGATAACTTATTTTACATTCATGGACTCTGGAGATATAGAAAATCTATTAGCTCATGTATACTCCCTATCCTCAGTACAGATCTGAATAAATTCAGCATGGTGTATAGCTTATTATACACCGGAGTGATGAGTTCAAATGTTTTACTATGATAAATGATCGCCTGATTTGTTTTCTATGTTTTGATGTTGAATACTAAAAATAAATATAAAAAGAAAAAACTAAAAGTTTCCATTGGGTTTTACCTGTGGTGCGAAATTATTGTTGAACAAGTATAAATATACATATAGATATTGATCATACCAGTTTTTCATCTCTTGTTCTGCTGACTGCTCTGTGACCTTTGTCTTTTCCAGGGTGTTTTTAAGTTAATTTGTCGCTTCCATCATATCATGTTTTTCTTTCTGTAAACTAAAAGGAAAAGTTCTTATTTAGAATATTGTCCATTCACTAGAATGGTACAGCTAGGGTTCCTAAACTTTTGCAAGTAATTTTATCATTGGGCCACATGAGAAACTGTGGCTATTGTGCAGGGTCAAACTTAATTCTGTTCATTCTTGTTATACTTTTATATTAACTTCCATCACTTAGGTCAGTTGACTGCTGCTATTGTTCATTGATGTGTAGCGCTCACATTTCCGCAGCAGGAAGAAACCTCAATGCCACTGGATATGTAATAAGGTTTGTATTAGAAGCCCGTGACACTGATACTGTAGTGTCTCTTTCAGGACACAACTAGGCCCTGTATTATTGGAGGGGAAAAATCGTGCTGTCTAATATTGTAGGGTGCACCAAGTCTGATTTCCACACAGTGAGATGATTGAGAAATTTTGTTGTTCATCTTCCCATAACACTGTTATCTGATTCTTGGATCCAACAGAATCGGCTCACACTATGCTGACACTCAGATCAGTGTTTGATCAGAAAGTCATTGGCATAATCAACGTGTGACCCAGCATGGTACACGGTGCACTACATGTATCAGCCTTACTAGCACCTTATAAAAGCTTTTTCTGTAGTCATTTATAATCCAAAGCAAAAACCGTCTTCCCTGAATTGGTCGGTGTGTGGGAGGCCGCTCATCAGTATTGTGCACCTGTGCTTCCTCCACCTTTTATCACCGCGGACTGTCTACATCCTGCAGCATAAGTATATTGGTATTGTGACCAGGTATTAGTAATTGTGGCTGCATTTTGATCCAAAGAAATAGTAAATATCAATTGTCCACAATTTCCAGAATCGAGATACTACTTATCAAACATTGTTTAACCTTATGGAGAACTGAATATCCATAGATTACTTACATTTCTGTTTCCTTCTCAGAATCCTCCAGACGGTGTTCTAAATCTTTGATTTGATTTTCTAGGATGTGGAAAAATATTGATACAAAAATTATTTTTTTAATGAGGTTCTTATCCTGAAAAGAACATGTGTTGTAGCAGTATTTTAGTGATCTACGTTACCTGTTCATTGGTCGACACTGCACTAAACAATCTTACTTATGACGTGGTGTCTGAGCCCCACATGTATGCATAGAGCAACTGGGGGAGCTTGAATCAAGTTTCTATAATTATTTATCAAACATTAATTAACCTTATAGCAATATGTAGTGTAAGAGCACTGAATAGGCCATAGAGTTATTACTTACATTTCAATATGCTCGTTGGATTTCTCTTTCTGGTTCAATAGTTGTTGTGCTGTAATCTTTAGAACCTGGAAAAAATATTAACAAAAAAAAAATAGTTTTAAAGAAAGGACTCTTCCTGCAAAGAACATGAGTTCTAGCAGTATTATAGTACTGTACATTACCTCTTCACTTGCTTGGTATGCACTCAGTGTTCCTTCCAGGTTTTTGATGGAATCTTTCTAGAATAGAGATAAAAAGAATGAATTAGAATACAAGACATTATCTTTAAGAAACCTTAACTGGTACCAGTAGGATTCTCCGGTAGCCAAAGTTCTGACACAATCCTGCTGTTCAGCAGAAGACATTGCCATTTGGAAGGAATCCTGGAGACAATTACTTGTTAGGCTAAATTCACATGTCCACTAATCGTCTGTTTGAACAAATTCAGTAGCGATGCATTCATAAAAAAGTTGTGCAAACACATCATACAATAATTTCCAAATCCATGACATCAATGATGCAAACAATTATGATTTTTAAGTAAAGGATCTCACAATGAAGATGGAAGAAGCTAAATACTGATTGCACACTCATCTCTTGACACTCATTGTTCTTATCTTCGACTATCCGTTAACACAGAGGAAGAGGAGTACATAGGATTCTGGGGTGCAGTGGGTATTCTTGGTTCAGTGTTCAGACGTACCTGTTAATACAGAGGAAGAAGAGTACATAAGATTCTCGGGTGCAGTAGGTATTCTTGGTTCAGTGTTCAGACGTACCTGTTAACACAGAGGAAGAGGAGTACATAGGATTCTGGGGTGCAATGGATATTCTGGGTTCAGTGTTCAGACGTACCTGTTAACACAGAGGAAGAGGAGTACATAGGATTCTGGGGTGCAATGGATATTCTGGGTTCAGAGTTCAGACGTACCCGTTAACACAGAGGAAGAGAAGTACATAGGATTCTGAGGTGCAGTGAGTATTCTGGGTTCAGAGTTCAGATGTACAGCGTATCCAACTTTCCTCAGATTAAGCGCTAGTGGCTTTTCAATTAAGTCGTCAATCATGGTGTTCAATACTCCTTCTTCATCTGAAGACAGGAAGATTGGAAGGCAGATGATTCCCTCTCTTTCTGCTCTTTCTGAAAGAATTTTGCTTTCGACAAACTGGTATAATTACATACAACATGGCGGCTTCTTTAGACCCTGTATTACCAGTCTCTTACAAGGGAAAGATTAAATATTTTAGTTTTGAGAGATATGGCAGCTGGGGAAAGGGATTGAATGAGGTGAGAGGGAATAGGGTCACTGATGCAGGTAGTAGGGTAAGAAAATGCAAGGAGCCTAGTGACTTCTTCCTCTGTGACCGGATCAAAGACCTAAAGTTAGTTGGATGAAGTGCAGGAAGAAAGAAAATGCATTGTTTTGGGGCTGTGAGGAAATTTCCTGTCGTGTGTGGTCAATTTTGTCCGTGAAATAGTTGGCCAGATCGTCAGCGCTGAGGCTGGTGGTTGGGGCCTGTACTCTTGGACCGAGGATGGAGGGGAATGTGTCAAAGAGTCATTTAGGATTGTTGACTAGTGATGTGATAAGGGTGCTGTAATAAGGTTTTTTTTTGGAGAGGTGATGGACGGCGTTGTATGTTTTCAGCATAAACTTATTAATGGATGAAATCCTTGGCCAGTTTGGATTTTCTCCACAGACGTTCTATGCACCTGGAGCACCGCTGGAGAAACCGAGTTTGCAGCGTGTGCCAGGGTTGCCTGTTTCGGTGCTGTGTTGTTCTATATGTAGGAGGTGCAGCTTCATCCAGGGCACTTTGCAGTGTTTCATTATAGAGTTTTAGAGCAGAGTCAGGACATGAGAGGGAGGAGAGGGGTCCAGTAAAGACTGTAAGTTTCGTTAAATTGCTGTTGTGAAAGCACCCTTACATTGCAGTTTCCTGGTGAGATTCTTCCAGCTGGCGCTGTAATTCTTGAACTTTATTGTTCAGAATCTGGAAAAAAATTGATAAAAATTTTTTGTTTTGAAAGAAGAACTCATCCTACAAGGAACATGAGTTCTAGTAGTATTATAGTGATTGACTGCGACTCTCCTCTAAACACCAAAGCACAAAAAGAGCAGGAATTTATATAATTAAAAGAGATGTTATAGTGAATCTATTCCACCAAAGCTAAATATCATTCTGCTCAACTCCTGATCTGTATGATGTCCACATGCCAAATCTCACAGGTTCACTTTAAATGTACAATTAATACCAAGAAAGTTTCCATCTGGCTTTATCCCTGGTGCAGTATGCTTCTAGAACAAGTATATACAGTATTTGAATATATAATATTTATGTACATGTTGATTACACCAATTTGTAAAATGCCAAGATTTTACAGATGACAAATCTAAATTACTATTATATATTTTTTAAAATTATTTATCTGGACAATAGAGGAGTTTGTCAATGTGCGAGTTATACACAGTTTGTTCCAACAACATTAAAGAGGCACCACATTTTTATATACTGCATGTTCTTAAAAAAAATGGCTTCCGCCAATGGAATTAATAGGAATTGTCCAGGGAATATTATAAATAAAACAGTGAATAATAAATATACTCTTTAGTTCCAGCACCAGCTCTATGAAGGTCCCTGCTAGTCTTTGACGTGCCATAATTGTGATTGCTGTAGGAAATCACTAATCTCTGTGGAAATGCCCATATGTACGAAGCCGATGATTATTTGCAATGGTCTTGTGCACATGTACGGCATCTAATCATGGCTAAACAAGCCTGGAGACCAGTGGGGTAAACAATATGGTGGTACTGAAATGAATAGAAAATAAATAAGGGTATTAGTTATTTTTATCTTTTACAACACTTACTACCTATCATTATTTTTTAAGCCCTAGAAAAGTGAGAAAAATAAGATCTGTTTCATGATTACTGGTGACCACATGTCCACTGACTGGCAAAGTGGACGAGGTGTTAGGATATAAGTTGTACCTGCACTACCATGAAACAATCAGCTGTATAAGTTGGGCATGCCAAGTGATGAAACAAATGACATACTTCATAATTCTCGAATGTCTGATGTATTTACAAAGAGAATAGAAAGCGCATGCTCATTGGATCACCTTGGTTCCTTTGTTGCCTATCAAATATAACACCCAACCACAGATAAATATTACCAGCACCATCTGAATGATGAGTCTTATTCATTGAGTTCTTTTCTTATGCTGAGTTTTGTTCATTGTCATATTGGCTATGTGATCTGGAGATATAATCCCTCTTTAGAGGAAAAACAAGATGCACAGGAGAGGAGATCTAGTAAATGTGAAATAGAAGGGACTTAATCTGGTTTGGCACCACATTTGTATGTACAAACTTTTACACTTCATCTGACCACAAGATATTGAGTCCATGTCCTGATAACTTATGCAATATGTTGGAATAGGACACTAAAGCCACTTTTAGATATTAGACTAAAGTCGGCACACCAACACCATACAGCACAGCTGGCATTCGGAGGAGAATAGCACACCAACACCATACAGCATAGCTGGCATTCGGAGGAGAATATCAGAACTTACAGCATCACCTTTGCATCCCCGTTCTCTTAATAGATGAGAGGAAGTTCGCACTAAGCACATGTGACAGACATGAGAAACGTCCATGTGTCCAATGCTGGTGGTCACACATACTCAGTGCCGCTGACTGTATCCTCTTGCACATTGGGGATAGATCGATTCTATTCATTGAACAAGAGACATCGTCTCATCAGAAGTGAACAAATTCAAATGAATTCTAGGTGACGATATAACAAGTATATAAACGCCACATCTACACCAGGAACAATTTCCAGTGATTATACTGGAAAAATTGTTATGTTACAAGATCACTTAATGATACATAGATTCAAGAGGTGCTGGATCTGGACAGTCATTATGGCTGAGAATTGATTGATCTGAGAAATAGTGTAAATTAATAGTAACCGTTTTATTATTTTTCCTACACTGCAAACAAGAAGGTCAGTTTAACACCCCTGTGTCCTAATTTTGCTTATGAGAATGAATTCTAAAACCAAGGATTGTGTGCTAGAAAGTTTGGTACCTAAACTGTGAGATGAACAAGCCACATGGACCTGTAGAAGCGCATCAGCGTGAAACAGCTGTATTCCCCGCCCCTTCTTGGCACGCCCTCTCCACTTGTACACTCTGTCACCCTGTGTATGCTTTCAGCAAGATCTTCAATAAATAATTTGTTTTACTTTGACCCGTATGAGTGGCGCTATCTTCACTAGATGTTTGCATAGACCGTTTTCTGGATCTGAGATCTCAAATGAGCACCACCTGTGGTCGTTCTTGGACAGCGCCTTTCGAAAAGAACCCGCTAATGGTATTTGATTACCTCGCCTTGTTTTCACCCTGCCTTGTGGATTTGTGACAGTGGTGCTTTTTCCCTGGCCCTATCTCTGCTCATCTTCAGTTACAAGATTGCTTAATATTGCATTATTTACTGCTGTCGGCCTGTGTAAGTTAACCCTAATTGACTTTGTTCATTACACACTGAAATGCAGGGAGCTTTTGCACATCAAAGTGTAACCTCAAATCAATTAAGCACAGACTTTACTTTCATTGAAAGACTTGGCCCAAACGCCAGCTCTGCCCGCTACTGCTACATAGTTACCTATGAGACAGCTTGCTAAGTTCAGGAGACCCAGCAGTAGATTGTAATCTTCCAATCAAAGGACAGGCTGAAACACTGATCATGTAACACCGGACAGAGGATGCATAAGTGAGTGTGTGAATCATTGTCTACTCCATTGGTGAAAGTGATAACTTCTCCTAAGGATAGCACATACATACTTTTCGATACAAGAAGGTTTACTGTGTCTCCAAGCACAGTTTCAAGAGCCGGACAGGGCTGTAGAAAGGTAACAACCCAGCAAAAGCTTCTTTGTGTGAGGAGGAACAGATGTCGCTCTGCTAGACCCCTGCTGAATGACCTGCAGGTGTGCATGTCTCTGAATAAGCTGTCAGAAACGAGACTTTACAAGGATGATATAAGGGCCCAATGTACTGTTATTGGACCTGTATTCACACACCAGTAGACATGAGCGAATCTTTTGAAGTTCAAATTCAGTTTGATTTGTTGAACATCTAAAACACAATTGGAGTCAAAATCATGGGCCTAGAAAATACCTGCAAAGTGATCCAAAAGCTGCCAAACACAGCTCAAACCGTTTTACAGTGGAGCCCCCCTGTTTTGGCACAGACTTTAGTTTCCTATACTATTACTTAGCAAGCTTCAGTGCCGCTGTCACCCTGCTTCCGGGCCCGCTCATGTAGCTCAGATATATTCACTGCTTTCTCCCTGATTGGTTTAAGACAGATTTATCCCTACCCACTCTCTCTGCCGGCATGTGTGATGGCCACCAAACTGATGTCAGAGTACTTTTTCGCACAGCTAATAGAGTTTCATGCCATACCTGGCCATCATACTGAGGAGGTACTGCAGGAATTTTAGCCTCCCCTTGAAGTGGTCAAGGAACTCATCCTCTCAGATTTCCCTTTGGGGCATGTACACTTCAGTAAACTTTTACCTGAAGTGATCGATGACTAGCTGAACTTTGAAAAGTCGGTCAAAATTCAGGGCATCTCGGAGAGGACACTCCGAATTGTCACTGAAATGTAAAAATTTGTGAATGGCCTCAAAACGTTTATGGGTCATAACCATGTGGAATACTGGAGTGTTATATTAAATATCCCATGTGCAGAGGATCTAGAGGATCTTGGGGAAGAAGAAGATGAGGCAGACTTCGGAGAGTGGCAGCGATATTCAATGTTTTGTCACGCAGTATGCGGGTATAAGGTTGGAAACCGCGTCTCAGCGCCAGAGTGCCTGGAGAAAGATCCGCAAACACCTCCATTTTAGCAAATTTCTCTGTTATGGAGAGATCCCCGCCAAGAGTCTTCAGAAAGTCCACTTTTAGTTCAAAGAAATTAATTCTAGCAAGGATATCTCTGTGGAGATTGGAGCTGATGTTAGTGGGCTTGAGGACTCTATGAATCCTGTCAAACACCACATCTTTCATATCCACCTCAGGCAGCACAGATGAAATAAATTCTTGCAAGAAGGAGCGCAGCTCTCCAGGGGGGACCCCCTCTTTCACTCCTCTTAATCTGATGTTATTACATCTGGAGCAATCCTCCAGATCTAGCGCTTTGGATTGTACCTTGTACTTGTTTTGCTACAGTTGGTCATGGGCATCTAGGAGCTCATTGTGGGACCGGACTAGTTCGGCCGTTTTCCTCTCTAGTCTGTCAGTGCGACTCCCCAGCTCTGAGACCTCTCCCCTGAGGTCGGCCACCATCTCCCTCATGTCATTTTGCAGAGAAGATCTCAGGGCCGCGAGAAGCTCCTTCATAACTCCGTGTGTCAGGGGAGTATCGCTTCTGTCAGAGTCCAGGGAGATCCCAGAGGCTTGCGCGGGCAGAGCGGGGAGAGGGAGGCGCCATTTTAGCTGATGCAGCAGGAGCTGAGTGGCTGCTAGTAAAGTAGTCTGAGACTCGCTTTGGAGAGTAGCGCTTAACAGGTCTGACTCTGGCTCACCCACTGTTCCCGGACTTGGGGAGCCTGGTAAGTAGTGCTGAGTACGTCCTGAGGTCTGATTTGAGCTACTTCTTTGTCCGTGGTGCTCGGAGCTCCCGAATTAAGCGGCCTCCGTCATGCGCCGTCAGCCCACGTCGCTGGTTGGATTTTTTTCTGGTTCAATAGTTGTTGTACTGTAATCTTTAGAACCATGAAAAAAATATTAACAAAAAAATAGTTTTTAAAAATGGACTCTTCCTGCAAAGAACATGAGTTCTAGCAGTATTATAGTACTGTACATTACCTCTTCACTTGCTTTGTATGCACTCAGTGTTCCTTCCAGGTTTTTGATGATGGAATCTTTCTAGAATAGAGATAAAAAGAATAAAATTAGAATACAAGACATTCCCTTTAAGAAACCTTAACTGGTACCAGTTGGATTCTCCTGTAGCCAAGGCTCTGACACAATCCTGCGGTTCAGCAGAAGACATCCTCATTTCACATGTCCATTAATCGTCTGTTTGAACAAATTCAGTAGCGATGCATTGATAAAAAAGTTGTACAAACACATCATACAATAATTTCCAAATCCATGACATCAATGATGAAAAAAATTATGATTTTAAAGTAAAGGGTCTCACAATGAAGATGGAAGAAGAAGCTAAACACTGATTGCTCACTCACCTCTTGACACTCATTGTTCTTATGTTCGAGGTTTTTCGTCTTGGCATCCAAGCGGCTCTGTGGAACAAATGAAGATATTGTAAAGCAGATGAAGCTGAAAAATGATATCGCAAAGCGCCTCATCACAATCACTGCACCCTAAATACACAGTGCAGATTTCTACAGTGCAAAATTAGGATGAGATAATCCAGCACTGATGCATTATCTTCGTCCATTTGTGCCCTCTCTTCAGTAGTGACCAATGTCTATAATGGAACCAGATATTTGTGAGCGGCAGAATCTAAGTTGAATCCACTTGTCCAGTAGTCGTCCGTTAGAGCAAATCGTGCAGCAAAAAGTTGAGTAGACACAACTATTATGTTCGTCGTTTTAACAATGGATTCTATGGAAAAAAGATCCGGTGACTGATCGCTTTTTAGCCTCCGTTTTCCTGTCATTTGTAAAGGATCCATTTTTTGCTTACTAGATCATTTTCAAATGTACATTACATTGCAGACAACTGTTTTCCTGTGCGCTCAGCTAAAGCGCACTTCCTGGGTCTTTGTGTGTGGCCGCATCCAAGGTAAATGGCGGGTTACTATGGGGCAGCTTTGCCTGGCAGCGATTGCCGGTAACGCTATCCATTACAGTAGACTGTGCTGAGCGTTTAGCGGATCCGTGACACGTGGGTCACCCTCCAAGGTTGACCGTAGCCTTAGCGTGGAGTCACTGCTAAGGTAAACAACGGGTTTCTAGGGGGCTGTGTTGCCGGGCTGGGATTGCCGTTAACGCCATGCGCTTCTGCTAAATTTTCTAAGTTTTTCACGGATTCGTGAAACGTGGGTGATAGCCCAAGTGTGACCCTAGCCTTTCTTTACCAGGATGTGTTCACACTGAATTTCAACATGCATTCGGCCAAAAAACACTTACTTGTTTGGCTTGAGAGTCAAATGAAACACTGGAGGTGGTCGTCTTCTGGAAAACAGAAGGTGAACATGAAAGAGGGCCCAAACGTGCAGACATATGTGTCAACATATGTTTACAACAACAAGGGACAGTGGCCACAGTATTTGGAAGCACAGTCATATTTAATAACATGCTACATGAACACTGACCCTTCCCACATGTCACATGAATGTGTGGTGTACTTGGGTGATGGCCTGTTACAACAAAGAAGCACGTGTGTCTGTGGCCATGTAAAAGTCCCTTAACCAGCATGTGTGCAAACAGACACAAGCCACATGTCAACAATGTGTCGACAAATGCGTCATTACATCTAGCCCTGGGCGCACGTGACCATGCCCACATATGTACATATCAATACCTATGTCCACCACATGGCACAATGCGTATCTTCTCAACTATGTGAGATATTATTCACGTGGGCAAGATGAATGTTGCGCCATGTTCCACAACCTCCCCATAAAAAAGGCCATGCGGCGTCACACATGAATTTGTACAGTGCTCCCAACCGCAACTGTGTTGTGGATGTTGGTGACATATTTCTGGGAAGCAAAACACATCATGTGACAGGTGTGACATACATGGTTTTGAAACCAAGTTTTAAAATTTTTGAACAAAAAAAAAAAAGGCGGCTGCACTTGTCCACATTGGCATGGCCCCACTGATCACAACACACAAGACAGTTAAAGATAGTTAAAGATAACTCACTGAAGAGTCAGAGGCAGAAGAGCCTGACAGGGTCTCCACTTAATTAAAGTCGGAGTCAGACTTCTGTGGAGGTAAAACAAACAGAAGGCCAAATTATATGTGTTTAGTATGTGGAATTGCAACATATATGATCAGCACATGTAACACACATGTGTACATACCTTGAAGGGGCAGATTCAGCTACTTGTAATGACACACCTGGGGGCGCGGCCACACTTCCACTCTTCCACCGACTAATATATGGCATGCACAGGTCACGTGACCTACGACATCATTGATTTCTGAAGAAAAAAAGCAGAAATTGAAAAACGCATCCGTTAACGCATGCCTTAATATGGCCTATGCGTTAAACAGATGCGTCGCCCCTAGATTCCAATGTTAAATAAAGCATGTGTTTTTTCAAACTCCCTCAAAAATGCTGCTGACCTCGTTTTTGGGTGCTTTCGCAAAAACGCATAGCGTCAAAGGCATTGCACATTTTTTGCATTGGAGCCTATGGATGCATTAACCCATGTGTTTTTCAAGATTTGCACTTTAAAAAAACTCTAGCTTTCAGCGCAGTCATGGCACTAATGTGACCCTAGCCAAAGCGAGGCATTGATCCCTAGTTGAGCCGAGGACATAGTGTACATATGCATTATTGCATCTGTTGCCTAAGTTGGAAAGTTGAAACTAATGAGAGTTTCCACTAAAAAGGCCCAGTCTACTCTGTCGAAAGCTTTCTCGGCGTCAGTCCCAAGTAGGACCAGTGGCAATTTTCGGAGCTCGGCATATTGCATCAGGTGCAAGAAAATGCATTATCCTTCCCCTTTCTCCCTCTCACGAAGCCCGTTTGACTCAAGGATATCACTGAGGGCAACAGTTCAGCGACTCTACCCTCCAGCATGCCTGTGAATAGCTTTAAGTCTACATTTAGAAGGGAAATGAGACGGTAGCTACCGCACTGTTCGGGATCTTTGCGCTCTTTGTAGATCAGTGAAATCTTTGCTTCCAACGTTTAAAGTGGTATTGTGTCTTCTTTCAACACTACATTGCACATGTCAAGAAGATGACGGAGTAAAACAGACGGGAAGGCTTTATAATACGAAGCTGGAAGACCATCCGGTCCAGGTGCTTTGCATTTTGGGCTTCTCGACAGGGTATACCAGAGCTCACCTATTGTAAAGGGTGCAGTCAGATGGTGTTGCTGTGTGTTGGTTAATTTTGGGAGATTCAGGGATTCCAAAAAGGTTTTAATATTTTGTCTCATTCGGTCTCTCGCCTGATCCGACTCGTCTGGGTGCAGATTATATAGGTCCTTATAAAAGTCTAGAAACTCAGGCTTAATTTAGGCATAATTTCAAGTGGTTGCACCATATGTTGTCTTAATTGAATGTACTGTATATGTGTGGGCCTGAAGTTTTCATATCATTGAGAGCGTGTATTTAAATGCATAAAGCATTTAATGTTTGTCCGCGTGGACAAACATTTGAGTCTTCCATGAAGTGTACAATTTTGCGGATTGTAGGTTAAGGCTAGGGTCACACATAGCAATCCGTTTTTTGGAAGTGTTTTCCATGACCAATCCGTTTTTTTTTTTGTTTGCTCTTTGAGGCTCCTGTGCCTCTGAATGTTTTTTGGACTTAGTCATTTTTTGCCAAAAAATGCTAGAAAAAACGGATCCGTTTTTCCATAGGGCCCCATGTTAAAAAAAACTGATCTGTTTTTAAACGGTACCCAAAAAAGTTGGGAGCAACATTTTTGGGTAAAAAAACATTACTAGCAATGATTTTAGGTTCAGAAAAAAACGGATAGGGTGTTTATTACATATAATCCGTTTTTCCATCAGTTTTTGGACTTAGAAAAAAAAAAAAATGCAAAAACTGATGCCAAAAACAGACCAAGGGCTTATGTGTGACCCTAGCCTAAGAATGTTTTTCAGCTGTTGATGTTTGTTCGTTAACGCGTGTAGCGTCTGGGGTTCTTACGACTTTTTATGTTGAGATTCCAGGGCTTAATGTCCGCATGGAGTTGTTGGATAGATTGTTGTTTTATTTTATTCAAGTGAGAGGTGATAGATATTATTTCTCCTTGGACAACCGCTTTGTGAGCTTCCCAAAGGGTTGGTGCTGACACTTCGTCTGACGAGTTCAACTCGAAATATTGAGTTAGCGTCTTGTGGATTTGTCTCGCCTCGGCCGGGGACCATGGGGTACTCTAAACTGGGCCCTCTTGTTGTCGTCTAGGGCTGCGGGATGTCACAGTGGCGTGAGCCAGTCCGTGATCCCCTTGTCGGGCAAGCAGTTAAAAAGGGAGAAAATTGTAAAAGTAGAGAAAATAAAAACAAAAATAAAAGAATGTTGTGACGCCACACGTGGGATGCGGCCAGTTTAGCCGTCACTGCAGTCGGGACCTCTGGGGATGATAGGAGTAGCAGCAAGGATGTTGAGCACTCCACGAGAAGAGCTAGTCCCAGGAAAACTGCGGTCTATGGATATGCAGACTCGTTGGAGATGCAGGGCTCACAGTCACGAGCAGTATCATGCTGCCGGATCACAGAATCAGTCAATCTCCTCTCAGGTGCAATAATAATAGTCTCAGACAGTATAGAGCTTTAACCGGGTTTCTACTCTTTCTCAGCAGTTGGTAAAGGTCACAGACAGTACATTAGCAGCTTCGGTGTGGTCTAAGCAACCGGGATGGTTCATCTGTATCACCCCCTTTAATGTCTCTTACAGGCCTTTTCGGTCTGTCTGCACGCTAGCTACGATCTAGCGGTCACGGGCTTTCAGTGGGTGACCTACCAGGTCCCCTAGCCCTAGTATGACGGCCTTCTTTTCATTGCGCCGTAGGTTGGGTCACGGGACATAAAGATCCCGCACCCTGCGGGGGTTCGTTGTTGGAGCATACAGTGTCCTGGCCACTTCAACACTCTGGTTCTGGCCCAGTCCCCCAGTGTCCTCACTAATTCAAGTACACTTGGACTCCTTCTTTCCCTCACCACGATCTACAGCCTTGGACCCGGGCTAGCCTCATGGTGGCACAGGCCGCTGGTTCCGGGTACTCTCAATCCTTTCTGGTGGTGTTGTCCCCTCTCCTGTTACTGACTGGACTTAACTCCTTGACTTCCCTTGCCAGACTTGCTTACTGAACTTGGTGTTGTGTCCTTTTGTTGCCTCCTCTTACCGGCTCCTCCTCTAACTTTCCACCCTCCACCTGGCTCCTCACGGTATCTTGTTGCCGGGCATAGAGTCCCTAGACTTAAGATCGGGAGTGTGTTGCGTGTGTACGTGGGTCGACCGATTTACCAATCCCAGCTGCTGCGCCATCTAGTGGTGACTAGTCCGCAGGGGCGCCACAGATTCCATTGAGGATTTGAGGTGAGTTCGGCACTGACTCATTGAGTTGCCAAGATCTGCAAATATAATATGGTTTGGATAGGGCAAGTTCCACGGTTAACACAGAATGGTCGGAATATAATGATGGGATGGTATTTGATTTTATTACCTTAGGCAGGGAGGACATGGTAACAAATGTATAATCAATATGGTCGCACGACTTATGTGGATTTAAATAAAATGTGTAGTCTTGTCCTTCTAGGTGTAAGTAGCACCAAATGTCTATCATATTTAGAGAGTGTAGCATGGATCTTATTCTTGCAAGATATCTTAAGGAGAATCGGCTCCAGAGCCAGATTAAGGTCTCCAACGATTATCAAAATTCCTACCCGAAACGCTCTAATTAGTCTCAGGGATGAGACCAAACATTTTAGGTGTTTCCGGTTAGGCACGTATAAACTACACATGGTGACTATGTTCCCTGCGAGTTCGCCTTTGATCATGAGGTAGCGTCCCATAGAGTCGACCCTCTTTTCTCGCAGTAAGAAGGGAATTCCCTTGGATATAGCTATGGATACCCTTTTCGATTTGGAGTGGGGTGAGGTTGCATGGAACCACTTGTCCTAATATGCTTTTTCAAAGGATGGAATTTTGTCTATCTTGTAGTTTGTTTCTTGTAAAAGTAAAATATATTGTTTTTTTTTAAGTTATTTAGCACTTGGCCTCTGGAGCCAGGAGAATTAAAGCCATTTGTGTTAAGTGTCGCTACTGTAAATGCCTTTAACTTGTTAGCCATGGATATTCAGTTGCAAAGTGTCTGTTTTGCGAGTGCGAGAGCCCCAGGTAGGTGTGTGATGGGGTAGGAGCGAGGGACAGGGAAGAGGAGGAAAAAGACATCATAGGATCTAGAAAGAGGGGAAATAAGAAATATAGTTATTGACATTGTATAATCGAGTTGATTTAGTAGTTAACGTAAATCGAAAAGCTGGTGCAAAGCTATACTGCCTGCTTAGAGAAGGTGTATAATAACGATCAAATGCATTAAAGATAAGTACTTAACGTGGAACATTAATAAGCAATAGACAATGCCAACCAGGAAAAACGTAAAAGGCAAATGCATGCCTATGTGGCTAATTGAAAGAGGCCCTGTATAAGCTGTGGTTCCTCAAAGTTCAACTAAACTCTCATGTGGGCTAATATATAAGCATCACGTCATGGATGGAGTAATAACATCACACGTGAAGACGCATCAGCGCACCTCTCCATTTTCTTTTGATGTCGTGGATTTTCATGCTTTTCTTCTCAACCTCTGGGATTTCGGCGTTAGGAGACACATTCCACGGTGTGGGTTGAGGGAGGGGCTGCAAGAGGGAGGCTGCATGGAACGCCTCTAGATCAGGGTAGGTCTCCAATACTATGTCGAGGGCTTTGCATGTTTCAAGGATCTCAGCCGATGTTCTAGCCTGAATCTTGCCCTTGGCAGTTGTAATATGGATCCCAAAGGGATATAGCCATCGGTAGTGGTGTCCCATACAAGTGAGGGCCTTAGTAAATGGCTTAAGGAGTCCGTGTTTCCTTAGGGTGATTGCTGAGATGTCTTGAAAGAACTTCAGAGTAGACTTCATGGATTATGTCCTGTGCCTCCCTTGCGCGCCGGAGCAGGAGGTCTTTCGTTTGAAAGTCTAGGAAGCGGCACAGGACATCCGTAGGAAAGTCCACCTGTTTAGGTCTTGAGCGCAGAGACCTATGAACGCTGATCATTTCTAAATCCTTGGGGGTCACCATCCTGAAACTGGCTACTGAAGATTTAACTCATAGTTTTACCTAATGCTTCAAAAGCTACGGTTTCTGGTAGTCCTTTAACTCTTTTTTTTTTTAATTAAGTTTACAAGACATAGAAAACCAAACATTATACATGAAGCATATGTTATTATTATTATTATTATTATTATTTATTTATTTATAGAGCACCATTCATTCCATGGTGGTGTACATGAGAAAGGGTTACATACAGACAAGTTACAAATATAATGAACAAAGTGACAGACTGATACAGAGGGGAGAGAGGACCCTACCCTTGCGGGCTTACATTCTACAGGGCAATGGGGAGGGAGACAGTAGGTTGGGTCTGCTCGGGTGGTGCTGGATTGCCAGGTCCGGTGGTGGTGGAGCGCCGGGTCCAGTGGTGTTGAGGCGGCACTGTGCTCATTACAGGTTGTAGGCTGTTCTGAAGAGATGGGTTTTCAGGTTCCGCTTGAAGGTTCTGAGTGTAGGGGACAGTCGGACGTATTGGGGTGCAGAGTTCCAGAGGATGGGGGATGCTCGGGTGAAGTCTTGCAGGCGGTTAGATAAGGAACGTACAAGTGTGGAGGAAAGTAGGAGGTCTTGGGAGGACCGAAGATTACGAGTTGGATGATATCGGGAGATTAGTTCAGAGATATATGGGGGGACAGATTGTGGATGGCTTTGTAAGCTAATGTTAGTAGTTTGAATTGGATACGCTGGTGAATTGGGAGCCAGTGGAGGGATTTGCAGAGGGGAGACGTGGAGGAGAGAGGTGGATTAGTCGGGCAGCAGAGTTGAGGACAGATTGAAGTGGTGCAAGAGTGTTAGCAGGAAGGCCGCAGAGTAGGAGGTTGCAGTAGTCAAGGCGGGAGATGATGAGGGCATGCATGAGTAGTTTAGCAGAGTGGGAGTTGAGGAAGGGACGGATTCTGGCAATGTTTTTGAGTTGGAGACGGCAGGAGGTGGCAAGGGCTTGGATGTGCGGTTTGAAGGACAATGCAGAGTCAAGTGTTACTCCAAGGCAGCGGACTTCGGGTATAGGGCAAAGTGTGATGTCATTTAATGTGATAGATAAGTCTGGC
>JARQOC010000001.1:603778437-603817831 GCA_033576535.1 Allobates femoralis | reverse complement strand
GTAGTTGGAGCTTGTAGTCTCCTCACCACCTTCAGGACCGGGTCGATGGTGCTCTCCCTGTCCTCCCACTTCACTGCAGACTCGGGCGCACGGGTGGATCGCTCCCTACCCACTCCCCTAGGACTCCCTCTGTCTCCTTGCGGTTTCTGGCCTCGGGACCTGAGACGAGCCTCATCTCTGCTCAGGTCCTCCGAGTCTTTCCTCTCAGTCCTCTCCCACTGCTCTCCTCCAACAGACCTCCCACTTCCTGTGGTGTTTTCCCTTTGTCCCTTTCCTGTCCCTGACCGCTTCTTGCTTACTCCTTGCTCCCTCCGCCATCCCACAGGCTGCCTGAGCTGTCCTTCTGCCTGGGTTCACCCACTAGCCCTGGGACCTGGTGTTGGGTGTGTTGGTGGGTGACTAGACTTACCAACCTTGGTTGCCGCAGATGGGAATACTATACCTCTGGTGTGGGTGCCGTACCCATCAGTGGCCACCGGACTGCAGGGACGCCACACATGCCAGATTATTCAGACTATAAGATGCACAGTTATAGGGGGTTTGTTTTATAGTCTGATGTAACTTACCAGGAGGGGGAACAATGGGGATCACAGGTGGCAGAGTCTGTGCTACAGTAAATAAGTGGCAGTATCAGTGGGGCAATGCTGCAGGCTCTGGGCTTTGAAAAAGGAGTGCCATGACTCTGGAGCCATTGATCTCCCAGTGGTGGATGCGATGGACTTAAGAAAAATGGCTGCGGGGGGAGTAGATGCGCAGATTGAGATCTCCACCTACCCTTGCCCGGCAAGCTACACTCAGACTATAAAACAAAGTATAAGTCTACAAGATGGACCCCCATTTTAACACATTTTAACTTTACATTTTTTTCTCCCTATTTTCATCCTCTAAATTTGCGTCGTATGGTCCATTGTGTCCTATAGTCCAAAAAAATGCAATAGTTACTGACAAAATATATTGGATGCCCCCCCTGCTGAGCAGATAGCGTGGGGTCAACATGGGAACATGGCTACCTTCAACAGTATTGTTGGCACGTAAACTATAGTTGTGTATAAGTTGTTTAATATGTTGGAGGTGATGGAGTTTAGTCTGAGGTACACTCAAGCTGCTGGGTTGCTGACAGGGTCCAGGTAGGCTATGAGTGGCCACCTGGACCGTTGAGTGTGGAGGTGGACTCGGATTGATCACCTCTAGAGTGGGAAAGTGGGGTA
Source organism: Allobates femoralis (assembly GCA_033576535.1). Lineage (NCBI taxonomy): Eukaryota > Metazoa > Chordata > Amphibia > Anura > Aromobatidae > Allobates > Allobates femoralis. The sequence goes on along the minus strand of JARQOC010000001.1, from coordinate 603,816,623 downwards.
AATAACTCCCCTTCAGGAGGTGCTGAGCTTCATCGCAGCACCTAGAAGAAACAAGGTGACATGGAGAAGATGGCCTCATGGATCTGGACTGTCGAGAGCATTACTTGAGGGGAGAGAACTTCCCAATTATTTAAGCTTAGGAGGAATAAGTTTAACAGACTTTTTATGGATGATGTTTCATCAATTTTAATGGTTTATCTTATTTTTCATTATTTATTTAATGTATGTTGATAACCCCGAAGTAAAGCTTCACGGCCATATTTTCACCATGGTTATTTTGTTCGGTAAATGTGAATTAGAAGGTATATATGGGGGTCTATGCTCCCATGTCTGAGGAACTTGGTCCATGATAAGATTAGGTGAGGTCAGAGGAGACACAAATGAAGGCGATTGCACTGAGCACCTCATGAATCTGGGTATATACGGTCAGCCTTTTGTTTCTTTCCGTTTTAGTGTGCCAGGAGAGTCTGCCTGTCTGTCAGGGTTTTTGGTCTCAAGCTCTTATTATTACTCGAGAGTGATATCGCGTATAAAGGAATCCATCAGAAAGATCCCGAGTTGTTTATAGAAAGTATCATCATCAGAGCAGATCCTTCTGACTCTTAAGAACTGACCTACTCGGATTGAAAGTTTAAGATGAGTAGGATGGGATGATGAAAGTGTCAGAGCATTTGTGGGTATGGGATTGCGGAAGATTTCCTTGCTATTGCCTACATAAATACCTAGGGACAGCGGCTGGAGTGTAGTAGTCTACTAATAGTGATTATGCCTTCCTTTTCCAGCCCAACATGTACCCTTGTAACTGCTGGTCCTTTCAGGGGGCTCAGGGATATTTGGTGGTATGACTATCAATGTAGATTTTTCCGATGGCCTTCTTACTGGAGCATATTTCAAACTCTTTGTCCCGGCTGGTAACATCAGAAGTTCTCTAAATGATTTTGGTATATATGTAAGTAATGGCATGATGTTATGCTAACGGCATGATATTTTCTCAGTATTTCTAAGGCTGGTTTCACACTACGAATTTTGCATTTCCAATGCTGTCCAATAAAAATCGGACAGCATCGGACCGATTTTGGCCCCCATTCAGCCCTATGGGCATCGACCGATCGGATGCATAAATGGCATCCCATTTTGTCCGATCCGATTCTGTCCGATTTTTTTATCGGTGCAAAAATCGGAGCATGCGCCGTTTTTGCACTGAAAATAAATCGGACAAACTCAGATTGGACCAAATCGGATGCCATTTAGTGCACATCCATCCGACCCGATCAATTTAACATGGGGCCCTATGGAGCAGGATCTGAGGAAACATCTCATGTTTCCTCAGACCGATTTTAGTGTACTGAGCATGCTCAGTACACTAAAATAGCTCCTAACAGTAAAGTAAGGGGTTAAAAAAAGAAAAAAAAATTTATGCTCACCCATCCACAAGGCCCCCGGCATCTCCCGCGCGTTTCCCGGTGTCTTGCTGTTCTCTGCTGACAGGACCTGCCGTGATGTCACAATCACATGACCGCCAGTAACCAGTAAACGGCAGTCACATTACTACCAGTTACTAGGTAACCGGCTGTCATGTGAGTGTGACGTCACGCGAGGTCCTGTCAGCACAGAACAGCAAGACACCGGGAGACACGGGAGCGTGTGGGACTGTGCAGGAGTCGTGGACAGGTGAGAAAAGATTAGAGGATAGGGGGTGCAGATGGGAGTACCTGGGGAGAAGAAGAGAGGACGGGGGAGCAGATTGGAGGACCGGGGGAGAAGAGGGGAGGACGGTGAGAAGAGGGAGGACGTGAAGAGGGGAGAAGCTGGAGTACCGGGGGAGAGACAGCTGACAGGGAGCGAGGTGACAGGAGCACGGGCATCCGATAAAATGTTGGAATTGGACGCCTATTTTTCATCCGATTCCAGGCATCAGAAGGAGCCGATGCTGTCCGAATTATATGGAACAGCATTGGATTTTACAAAAATAGTGTGAAAGTAGCCTGAACTGCACAATTTCTCTCTGATGAAGCTGACGTGTTTCTCTGCTTATAAGGAATTGGAAAAGAAATATCACTAGGGCGGCATCCTGTTAGCCCAGGCTATGAAGAATGAAGATGGTGAGCCTCTGCAAATATTCCAGGTTACGTTAAATTGGTTTTTATTCTCCTCTTTAGTGCCCAATAAGTCCAGAGGTGAGGTATGCACATTACACTTTGTATGGTGTGAAATTAACCAGTAGTGTAACTCCTATAACCTTACAAAACCGCAGTATTCAATGTAAGAGATCACATATCTATCGTGGGTGTACAGATGCTGAAATCCCTACCGCCACTCAGAATGAAATGCATCCATTAAAAGCGTCAATATTTAGAGACAACCTCTTTTAGAATGTAATAGTCTACTTTAAATCGGCTAGTCAGTGCCCATCCAGTTATGATCCAATGGAGTCACTCTTATGGTACCTTTACACGCCGCTACTGGATGGTGGCAACAACCGGCTACTTCACGTGCACGAGCACGCACAAACGGTTGCAACAGGTAATCGCACCACCTTTACACGCCGCAACAAGGTGCACTACGGTAGGTTACATCTATCTCTGGATACACCGCGGGTGTCTCAAGTTACCTTCTGCAGAGCACCTTACCTCATTTACACACCGCTACAACAAGCTAATATGGAAAGTGACCCACCCTTCCCCTATGAGTAGTTCACACACAAGCTGTTTCACAGGTAAAAAGCCCACAGAGTGGAGTCCTGGCTGGAGCCTGGATGGAGGTATGTTCACACACTCAGGTTTTAAATGCACACATCAGCTAGGGACTGCCTCGTTAGGGCAACCTTGACGAGGTGAGGCAGCTTGCGTATATTTTTTGCAAAAAACGTACAGACCAATAGCCCTGTTTTTGATACTTTTTTGATAGCACTGCTACAAACTGGAAAAAATACTGATTATAAACAGAGAGCTTTTTGTGTGATTCCTGTGCGGATTTTTTGCACTGATTTTTTGCACTGATTTTTTGCAGATTTTTGGTGGTGGATGAATGCGGTTACTAATCGCATTCATCAGTGTGGACTACTCATTATTGTTTGGGGAACAAGCTAATATGGGCGGACCTGGTGCAGCAGGGACAACACATAGGCGTGCCACAATTGTGGATTACGAGACGTCCGTACGCTGAAAGGACAAAGCAATAACATCATGATTGGCCAGGCAGCGCAGGAGGCTGACTAATACATGACGCTCGAGCAATTGTGTAGTGTGACTGGTCAGCTCCTTAAATATGCCGCCCTATGCAGCAACAGCCAATCGTAACGCAGGAGCTTCCTCCAATGATCGCTGAAGGGGGTGGTTTCCCGGAGGCTGCGTCACGCCCCAGGTACATACCAGGTACATAGCATGGTGTAGAAACAACCCTTCTGTTCCTTCTTTACACGCCGATACAGGTCGCTACCATCGGCTGGGTAACCACCTGTTTTAGGGCAGTGCTCTGAAACAGGTGCCGTCACTGGCGGGTGGCTACAACCGTCTTCACACGCCGCTACCTCGGGTTGATTTGGCGGTGCAAGATACATTTCTCTCATGTACCCGGTTGTTGCCACCATTCAGTAGCGGCGTGTAAAGGTACCATTATGGTGACAGGTTCTCCTAAAGTTACGTTTTCCCCTCCCATGACTATTTGGAATTCCTGGAAAAGGGGAGTCCTGCACAGCTTCACTAGAGACAATTAAGGCTGGGTCCTTTCGCTCCAAGGGCCACATAATACTTTCCCAGTCTACATCATATAAGCCTGTTGTGCAGAATCCTTTCCATTCAGTTTCTTCTTCATATTAAAGTAAATCTCTGCAATCTTTTGCTATGTAAGTTGAGGACAGCATGATGTAAAGGCCCATTCTCACATAACGACGCATCAGCGATCACGATAACGATGTGCAGAGATCGCTGGTGCGTCGTTTACACATCGCTGGTAAGATATCAAACAGGCATCTTACCAGCAATGTGAAAAACAACGCACTAGCGATCCAGAATTATACCGAGGTCGTTGTGAATTTTCTCTCTATAGCGTAGCATTGAGATCGTTGCTCATTATCTTTGTCAAACACAACGATGTAGCTTTCCCAGCGGGAGGACAACGACACAGGAATGACCCAGAGCAGTGTGTAACGATCAACGATCTCACAGCAGAGGCCAGATCGTTGGTGCGTGTCACACACGAAATTCGTGACGCAACAGCGATCCCAATAGCGATCTCGTTAATGATCTCTTTATGTGTGAATGGGTCATAAGAGTTCAAAACAACAAAAAGCAACTATACATTTGTTGTCAGGGTCTATGCATTGTTTTCTTAAACTAATGACTTTTTTACCCTGTGATTAGCATTGCAGGACTAGAAAGTCACAGGCAGATGCAGGCCAGTCTGACACACCCCATGCTGTGATTGACAATGATTGACAATGCACAGTGAATGCATTTTCACTATAGAGAGCCTGGCGTGGGTGGGGCCCAGTTATCCTAGGCTAGGGCCACTTTAGCTTTGTGGCCTGCGCCATGCCAAGTCGGGCAAAGATCATTATTCCCCCAGTATTAGTGCAGCGTTACCATAGTGTAATGCTCCACTAACACTGCCATAGAGATTTATGCGTGACGGGACCCTAAGCGCAGTCAAACGCCGGCATTTAAGTGCAGGAGTTTGAAATCTCGTACTATTTTGTAGCGGACAGCTTAACGCTGGAGTGAATAATAATAATTAACATTTCAATACTGCGGATTATTCAGCTGTAAAAGTAATGGACCGGACTAATGAAGTAGCTGCCTGCTAGGTGTGAAGATGCTTATATCAATCCAATCCCAATCCACTGCACCACCTCACCTCTCTCCCCCTCCTACTGTCTCCCTCCCCACCCCTCTAGACTGTGAGCCTCGTGGACAGGATCCCTGGCCCCATTGTACCCGTACGATTGTTTTGTCGATTTGTCGTCGTTTTTTTCGACCACTTGTCTTTGTCTACCCCTAACTTGTACAGCGCTATGTATCCTAATAGCGCTATATAAATACCTAATAATAATAATAAAATAATATCAAGAGAACTTGATACAGTGATGATTTTTACATATTCTTAAAGGGCTGCTTGAGCTATATTCAGGGGTCCTAATAGCATCATAATGAAAAATGACCTGACAGTCCCTTTAATGCAAATTACAGTAATTTTACATCACAATTATGGTGGGCACACATGTGCAGGGGCCACCACTATAATGGGTAAAATGGCTAACCAGTATTTACATATAGCTGAAGGGTGGCAGTGCCTCTGGAGTCACTTTCCCTGGAGGGTCCCAGACACCCTAGTCCGATCCTGTATACAAACGGTCTTTGTAAATACTAATACATTGGTGTTGCGTTTTTTTTTTTTACTATTACAATGGGGTTAATGGAGAAAGAGCAGCAGGAAAACGGAGCAATAATTGACCAGAATGATTTTCTGGATGCGTTTTCTGGTCCACTAGAAGCAGTCAATGATCATGACATCGGCACAGCTAATAGAGAATCACATTCACTTTGCTGCAGATGCAGAGACTGATCCGTTTTGAAGTTTAAAAAAAAAAAAAAAAAAAAGAAAACGCAGCACCAAAAATGGATCACATACCGAGGGCACATGGCCTTAGACAGTGACGTAAGCTAAAGCTCATGGGCCCAGATGCAAAAACTCCAACGGGTCCCTCAATTATTGAAAATCTCTGCTAGCATTAGTCTTTTTCTATAGGCAAAAGGAATTTTTGTACAATGGAAAAGACAGCGAGCGCCTGTATAAACAGAAAATCATTTGTGCTGTGCAGAGCTGTGGCTGTGAACGGGAGAAGCGATCGCACCCTGCAGTGTTGAGGCGTCCTAAGTGAAAGTTAAAAAACAAAAAGTTTTAAGAAAGTGTTTTTTTTTTTTTTTTTTACAGTTCAAGTCACCCCACTTTTGCCCCATTGAAAATAACTCTATTAAAAAAAAAAAATACACGTTTGGTATCACTGTGTTCAGAAATACTCAATTTATGAAATCATAAAATCAATTAATCAGAGCTGTAAATTGCGTAATGGAAAAAAAAAAGTCCAAATGGCAAAATCAAGTTTATTTCTTTGCTGCAACATTGCTATAGAATGTAATAGCGGGTGATCAAAACATCACATCTATCCAAAAATGGTATCATTAGAAACATCAGCTCAAGACGCAAAAATAATCCATCACACAGCCACAGATCCCAAAAATAGAGTTTTTTAAGTTTTTTCACTACTTAGAATAAAGTAAATGTAACATGTTTGGTATCTACGAACTTGTACCGACCCGAGGCATCATACCAACATGTCAGTTTTACCATAAAGTACTGACCCGAGGCATCATACCGACACGTCAGTTTTACCATATAGTACTGACCTGAGGCATCATACCGACACGTCAGTGTTACCATATAGTACTGACCCGAGGCATCATACCGACATGTCAATGTTACCATATAGTACTGAGCCGAGGCGTCATACCGACATGTGAGTCTTTCCATATAGTACTGACACGAGGCATCATACCGACACCTCAGTGTTACCATATAGTACTGACCTGAGACATCATACCGACATATCAGTGTCACCATATAGTATTGACCCGAGGCATCATACCGACACGTCAGTGTTACTATATAGTACTGACCCGAGGAGTCATACTGACACGTCACTGTTACCATATAGTACTGACCTGAGACATCATACCAACATGTCAGTGTTACCATATAGTACTGACCCGAGACATCATACCAACACGTCAGTGTTACCATATAGTACTGACTCGAGGCATCACACCGACACATCAGTGGTACCATAAAGTACTGACCCGAGGCATCATACTGTCACGTCAGTTTTACCATATAGTACTGACCTGAGGCATCATACCGACACGTCAGTGTTACCATATAGTACTGAGCCGAGGCATTATACCGACACATCAGTGTTACCATATAGTACTGACCCGAGGCATCATACCGGCATGTCAGTGTTACCATATAGTACTGACCCGAGGCATCATACCAACATGTCAGTGGTACCACATAGTACTGAGCCGAGGCGTCATACCGACATGTGAGTCTTTCCATATAGTACTGACACGAGGCATCATACCAACACCTCAGTGTTACCATATAGTACTGACCCCGAGACATCATACCGACATATCAGTGTCGTCACCATATAGTATTGACCGAGGCATCATACCGACACGTCAGTGTTACTATATAGTACTGACCCGAGGCATCATACTGACACGTCAGTGTTACCATATAGTACTGACCCGAGGCATCATACTGACACGTCAGTGTTACCATATAGTACTGACCCGAGACATCATACCAACATGTCAGTGTTACCATATAGTACTGACCCGAGGCATCATACCGACATGTCAGTGTTATGGTATAATACTGACCCGAGGCATCATACCGACACGTCAGTGTTACCATATAGTATTGACCTGAGGCATCATACCGACACGTCAGTGTTACCATATAGTACTGACCCGAGGCATCATACCGGCATGTCAGTGTTACCATATAGTACTGACCCGAGGCATCATACCAACATGTCAGTGGTACCACATAGTACTGAGCCGAGGCATCATACCGACACGTCAGTGTTACCATATAGTACTGCCGAGGCATCATACCGACATGTCAGTGTTATCGTATAATACTGACCCGAGGCATCATACCGACACGTCAGTGTTACCATATAGTATTGACCTGAAGCATCATACCGACACGTCAGTGTTACCATATAGTACTGAGCCGAGGCATTATACCGACACATCAGTGTTACCATATAGTACTGACCCGAGGCATCATACCGGCATGTCAGTGTTACCATATAGTACTGACCCGAGGCATCATACCAACATGTCAGTGGTACCACATAGTACTGAGCCGAGGCATCATACCGACACGTCAGTGTTACCATATAGTACTGCCGAGGCATCATACCGACATGTCAGTGTTATCGTATAATACTGACCCGAGGCATCATACCGACACGTCAGTGTTACCATATAGTATTGACCTGAAGCATCATACCGACACGTCAGTGTTACCATATAGTACTGAGCCGAGGCATTATACCGACACATCAGTGTTACCATATAGTACTGACCCGAGGCATCATACCGGCATGTCAGTGTTACCATATAGTACTGACCCGAGTCATCATACCAACATGTCAGTGGTACCACATAGTACTGAGCCGAGGCATCATACCGACACGTCAGTGTTTACCATACAGTACTGACCCGAGGCATCATACCGACATGTCAGTGTTATCGTATAATACTGACCCGAGGCATCATACCGACACGTCAGTGTTACCATATAGTATTGACCTGAGGCATCATACCGACACGTCAGTGTTACCATATAGTACTGAGCCGAGGTATTATACCGACACATCAGTGTTACCATATAGTACTGACCCGAGGCATCATACCGGCATGTCAGTGTTACCATATAGTACTGACCCGAGGCATCATACCAACATGTCAGTGGTACTACATAGTACTGAGCCCAGGCGTAATACCGACATGTGAGTCTTTCCATATAGTACTGACACGAGGCATCATACCGACACCTCAGTGTTACCATATAGTACTGACCTGAGACATCATACCGACATATCAGTGTCGTCACCATATAGTATTGACCCAAGGCATCATACCGACACGTCAGTGTTACTATATAGTACTGACCCGAGGCATCATACTGACACGTCAGTGTTACCATATAGTACTGACCCGAGGCATCATACTGACACGTCAGTGTTACCATATAGTACTGACCCGAGACATCATACCAACATGTCAGTGTTACCATATAGTACTGACCCGAGGCATCATACCGACATGTCAGTGTTACCATATAGTACTGACCTGAGGCATCATACCGACACCTCAGTGTTACCATATAGTACTGACCCCAGGCATCATACCGACACCTCAGTGTTACCATATAGTACTAACCTGAGGCATCATACAGACACATCAGTGTTACCATATAGTACTGACCCGAGGCATCATACCGACACGTCAGTGTTACCATATAGTACTGACCCCAGACATCATACCGACATGTCAGTGTTACCATATAGTATTGACCTGAGGCATCATACCGACACGTCAGTGTTACCATATAGTATTGACCTGAGGCATCATACCGACATGTCAGTGTTACCATATAGTATTGACCTGAGGCATCATACCGACACGTCAGTGTTACCATATAGTACTGACCCCAGACATCATACTGACACGTCAGTGTTACCATATAGTAACTGACCCGAGGCATCATACTGACACGTCAGTGTTACCATATAGAACTGACCCCAGACATCATACCGACATGTCAGTGTTACCATATAGTACTGACCCGAGACATCATACCGACATGTCAGTGTTACCATATAGTAATGACCTGAGGCATCATACCGACACGTCAGTGTTACCATATAGTACTGACCCGAGGCATCATACCGACACGTCAGTGTTACCATATAGTACTGACCCGAGGCATCATACCGACACGTCAGTGTTACCATATAGTACTGACCCGAGGCATCATACCGACACTTCAGTGTTACCATATAGTACTGACCCGAGGCATCATACCGACACATCAGTGTTACCATATAGTACTGACCCGAGGCATCATACCGACACATCAGTGTTACCATATAGTACTGACCCGAGGCATCATACCGACACATCAGTGTTACCATATAGTACTGACCTGGGGCATCATACCGTAATGTTACTATATAATGAATATGGTGAATAAAAAAAAATCCCCAAACCATCGTGGAATTTCACGTTTTTTGCAAGTTCACTGCATTTGGAATTTTATTCACATTTTCCAGTACAAAAAACGAATAATGTAATCCAAAAGTACAACTCGTCCTGCAAAAAGCAAACCCTCATACGTCTATACTGATGGAAAAATGACAGTTATGGCCGTTGGAAGAAGGGGAGGATAAAAACTGAAAATCTTCTGGGCGTGAAGGGGTTATTATTATTTTTATAGCGCCATTTATACCATGGCGCTTTACATGTGAAAAGGGCATATATAGGCAAACATGAGCAATACACGGCACAGACAGGTACAGAAGGAGAGGGGAGAGGGGTTAATCACAATCCCCCATTTATATACAGAATACGATGCTTCCTCTACATTGGAGCCGTTCACATGTTGGATGGAGACATATTGAGAGTCAAATAATCCATCACACAGCCCCAGATCCCGATAAATGAGGACGCTACGAGGTGCGGAAAATGGTGACAAAAGGGCAATTCTTTTTTTTTTGTTTAAAATTTCTGGATTTTTTTTCACAACTTGTATAAAAGTAAAAGTTTACATGTTTGTTATCTACGAACTCGTACCGACCCAAAGCATCATACCGACACCTCAGTGTTACTATATAGTACCGACCCAAAGCATCATACCGACACATCAGTGTTACTATATAGTACCGACCCAAAGCATCATACCGACACATCAGTGTTACTATATAGTACTGACCCAAAGAATCATACCGACACATCAGTGTTACTATATAGTACTGACCCAAAGAATCATACCGACACATCAGTGTTACTATATAGTACCGACCCAAAGCATCATACCGACACATCAGTGTTACTATATAGTACTGACCCAAAGCATCATACCGACACATCAGTGTTACTATATAGTACTGACCCAAAGAATCATACCGACACATCAGTGTTACTATATAGTACCGACCCAAAGCATCATACCGACACATCAGTGTTACCATATAGTGCTGACCCAAGACATCATACCGACACATCAGTGTTACCATATAGTACTGACCCAGACATCATACCGACACATCAGTGTTACCATATAGTACTGACCTGAGGCATCATACCGACACGTCAGTGTTACCATATAGTGCTGACCCAAGACATCATACCGACACATCAGTGTTACTATATAGTACTGACCCAAAGCATCATACCGACACATCAGTGTTACCATATAGTGCTGACCCAAGACATCATACCGACACATCAGTGTTACCATATAGTGCTGACCCAAGACATCATACCGACACATCAGTGTTACCATATAGTACTGACCCAAGACATCATACCGACACATCAGTGTTACCATATAGTACTGACCCAAGACATCATACCGACACATCAGTGTTACCATATAGTACTGACCCAAAGCATCATACCGACACATCAGTGTTACTATATAGTACCGACCCAAAGCATCATACCGACACATCAGTGTTACTATATAGTACCGACCCAAAGCATCATACCGACACATCAGTGTTACTATATAGTACCGACCCAGAGCATCATACCGACACATCAGTGTTACCATATAGTGCTGACCCAAGACATCATACCGACACATCAGTGTTACTATATAGTACCGACCCAGAGCATCATACCGACACATCAGTGTTACTATATAGTACCGACCCGAGGCATCATACCGACACATCAGTGTTACCATATAGTGCTGACCCAAGACATCATACCGACACATCAGTGTTACCATATAGTGCTGACCCAAGACATCATACCGACACATCAGTGTTACCATATAGTGCTGACCCAAGACATCATACCGACACATCAGTGTTACCATATAGTGCTGACCCAAGACATCATACCGACACCTCAGTGTTACCATATAGTACTGACCCGAGACATCATACCGACACCTCAGTGTTACTATATAGTGAATATGGTGAAGAAAAAAAACAAAACCATTGCAGAATTTCACTTTTTTTTTTGCAATTTTGCCACATTTGGATTTCTTCCCCCATTTCCCAGTGCACTATATGGTCAAATAAATGATGTTGTTCAAAAGTACAACTCATCTCGCAAAAAGCAAGACATCATATGTCTATATTGACTGAAATAAAGAAAAGTTATGGCTCCTGGAAGAAGGGGAGGAAAAAATGGAACATTTGCCCGGGGTGAAGGGATTAATCAGAATCCCCCTATATGTACAGAATACGATGTTTCCCCTGGATGGGAAACTGTAGTGACTGGGTTGGAAGCACAGCACATCTCTATGGTGAATGTGGGGGGGTTTGGTGTAGTGAGGGGGTCTCTATTCAATGTATAATATACTCTGCCATGTCTAAGTCCACAGTGCTGTATACCACAGCGGCCACCAGAGGGAGCCCCTGCATTAGGATTTACACTGCTCTCATTACTAGTAGTGATACATAGATCCATGTGTACGGAGCTCCCCCTAGTGGCCGCTGCGCTGTATCTACCAGACAGCTCCATAGAATAACATTGCGATTAGGTCCCGCCCTCCTCCTCCGACCACGTGACCTCCCCCTCCCATCGTGTAGTGTCTCAGTCTGCTTCTGTTATTGTCACTGCGACATAATGATGAGGGAGACATTGTGTGAGGAGCTGTGAGGAGACATTGTGTGAGGAACTGTGAGAAGAAACTTGTCTCTAGGGCAATTAGTACTAGATGGAGGAGAGGCCCAGCCTGATAGAGAGGAGGATAGTGTGACTATAGTGTAGGAAAGATTCAGTGACTTCATGAGGTAAAATTACCTCACAAAAGACAAGAAAGAGATCTATATAGAGAGATTGGTAGTGCAGGACACTAAAGGGGGTGTCACACGCGTCAATGTCGTCAGTGAGATGATTGCTGACGACATTGACGGCTGGTGAGCTGTCACACAGGCAGACTCACCAGCGATCAATGGACCAGAGACATCGTGGAAACGATTTAAATATCGTTTCCACAATGTCTTGCTCCCGCTGCCAGCCTGCTGGAAGCGGGAGCAGGCTGGTCTCCAAGGTAAACTGCGGGTATCTAGGCAGCGCGCGCTGCCTAGATACCCGATGTATACCTTAGTTACCAGCCTCCTCCGCTCACCGCTGGTATCTAAGGTACACAGCGGGTAACTAGGGACCCTAGTTACTCGCTGTGTACCTTAGATACCAGCCGGGTGAGCGGAGGAGGCTGGTAACTAAGGTACACGTCGGGTATCTAGGCAGCGCGCGCTGCCTAGATACCCGCAGTTTACCTTGGATACCAGCTCCCAGCGCTTGTGAGAGGTGCTGGGAGCTGGAATATCGCTACTCCCGGTGTCACACGCAGCGATGCTGCGTGTCCACCGGGCGACAATCGCCAGGTTTTAGGACAGATTCTAAAACTGGCGATCATCAACCAGCGATTTATCGCTGGTTGATTCAGTATGTCACACGCATCAATATCGCTGCAACGTCACGTGCAGCCGATATCGTGCAGGCGATATTGACGCTTGTGACATACCCTTAAAATGACATCAATGCTCAGTATCATGATAGAATATAAAACTGAAAGAAGCTATATAATAATAATAATCTTTATTTATATAGCTCCAACATATTCCGTAGCGCTTCACAATTCACACGTTCATATTTAAACATCATAAGAAACAGTTATCAGAAAATAAAATACAATACAAAGCATAATACAATACAATAATTAGAGCAAAAATAATGACAGCCCTGCTCATAAGTGCTTACAATCAAACAATGAGGTGCGGGTGACACAAAGTACAGGTGTTTATTTACAATGATGGCATAGTCAACTTTATGAGATGGGGAACAGATAGGAGGCCAAAAACCATTATTTGTGATCCACTTGAGACTGGTGGAGCGGATAGGCTATGTATAGATGACTTTGACTAGGGATCATGATAGGCTGCCTTAAAAAGATGTGTTTTTAGGGATCGTCTAAAACTATGTAAGTTGTGGATACACCTAATTTCTTCTGGTAAAGCATTCCAGAGAATTAGTGCAGCTCGGGAGACGTCTTGGAGCCGGGAGTGGGAGGTTCAGATTAATGCATAAGTGAGTCTAAAGTCACTTTCAGAGCAAAGAGAACGGGTGGAGTGATAGACAGAGATGAGGGAGGAGATGTAGGGGGGGTGCTGCACTGTGAAGACTTTTGTGGATGAGAACGAGCAGCTTGAATTGGATCCTATAGTGCAGGGGTCTCAAACTCGGCTGGGTTGGTGGGCCGCACATAGAAAAACATTTATAGCGGGGGGCTGCATGCCTTGTAGTACTAAGTGATTTTTTTTAGTAATACCAGGATTTTTAGCTCAATGTAGTAAAGTACAAATCCTGATCCTCTTCTTGTAGTAATGTACCCATTCTGTAGTAATGTCCTTTTCTACTGATGTCCCCCATCTTGATCCCTTTTTCTAGTGATGTCCTCCATCCTGATCCCTTTTTCTAGTGATGTCCCCCATCCTGATCCCTTTTTCTAGTGATGCCCCCAACCCAAACCCCTTTCTAGTGATATCCCCCATCCCAATCCCCTTAGTAGTGATGTCCCTCTTCCCGGTTCCCTTTTGTAGTGATGTCCCCCATCCTGATCCCCTTTTCTAGTGATATTGCCATCCCGATCCCCTTAGTAGTGATCTCCCTCATCCCGATCCCCTTTTCTAGTGATGTCCCATCCAAACCCTTTCTAGTGATATGCCCCATCCGATCCACCTTAGTAGTGATGCCCTCTTCCCGGTTCCTTGTAGTGATGTCCCATCCTGATCCCCTTTTCTAGTGATATCGCCATCCGATCCCCTTAGTAGTGATCTCCCTCATCCGATCCCCTTTTCTAGTGATGTCCCCTATCCCAACCCTTTTCTAGTGATATCCCCATCCGATCCCCCTTAGTAGTGATGTCCCATCTTGGACCTCTGTTGTAGTGATGTCCCGAATCTCGTCCCATTTGTTGTGATGTCCCGCATCCTGGTCCCTTTTGTAGTGATATCCCATCCTGATCCCCTTTTCTAGTGATATCGCCATCCCGATCCCCCTTAGTAGTGATCTCCCTCATCCCGATCCCCTTTTCTAGTGATGTCCCCCATCCCAAACCCTTCTAGTGATATGCCCATCCCGATCCCCTTAGTAGTGATGCCCTCTTCCCGGTTCCTTTTGTAGTGATGTCCCCATCCTGATCCCCTTTTCTAGTGATATCGCCATCCGATCCCTTAGTAGTGATCTCCCTCATCCGATCCCTTCTAGTGATGTCCCCTATCCCCACCCTTTTTCTAGTGATATCCCCATCCGATCCCCCTTAGTAGTGATGTCCCCATCTTGGACCTCTGTTGTAGTGATGTCCGAATCCTCGTCCCATTTTGTTGTGATGTCCCGCATCCTGGTCCCCTTTTGTAGTGATATCCCCCATCCTGATCCCCTTTTCTAGTGATATCGCCATCCCGATCCCCTTAGTAGTGATCTCCCTCATCCCGATCCCCTTTTCTAGTGATGTCCCCCATCCCCAACCCTTTTTCTAGTGATATCCCCATCCCGATCCCCCTTAGTAGTGATGTCCCCCATCTTGGACCTCTGTTGTAGTGATGTCCCGTATCTTCGTCCCCTTTGTTGCGATGTCCCGCATCCTGGTCCCCTTTTGTAGTGATGTCCCCCATCCTGATCCCCTTTTGCAGTGATGTCCCCCATCCTGATCCCCTTTTGTCGTGAAGTCCTCACACAGCAGGGACTGCAGCGGCCCTCTGCACTGGGGCGATGCATCATTAAGTTGTCCAAGGTGCCGCGGGCTGCATAGTGAAGCCCCAGGGGCCGCGTGTTTGAGACCCCTGCTATAGTGTATATGCAGCCAGTCCAATGACTGGCATAGAGTAGAAGCGTCCAAGTACCGGTTAGCAAGGTAGGTGATTCTGGTTGTTGCATTAAGGATGGACTGAAGAATGGAGAGTCTAGTGTCGGGGATGCCAATTAAAAGAGAATTACAAGAGTCAAGGCGTGAGTAAATCGGGGCCACAGCGTCGGTTTTTGTACTTTCCAAGGTGAGAAAGGGGCAAACACTAGAGATGTTCTTCAGGTGCAAGCGGCAAGATCGGGCGAGAGATTGTATATATGGAGTTAAAGAAAGATCAAAGTCAAACATAACACCCAGAAAGCGAGCCTGCTGACTAGGTGTTATCGTGATGCCTCACACAGAGAGATGTCAGATTTAGGGAGGTTAGTGGATGGGGGGAGCAGAAGAAGTTCAGTTTTGGAAAGGTTGAGTTTCAGATAGAGAGCGGACATGATATTGGGAACTGCGTTTAGACAGTCATTGGTGTTTTTTATTAGAGCGTGAGTAAGGTCAGGGGAAGAAGTGCATAGTTATGTGTCATCAGTATAAAGATGGTACTGAAAGCCAAATCTGCTGATGGTCTGTCCTATCGGGGCCGTGTAAAGAGAGAAGAGAAGAGGTCCAAGGACTGAACCCTGAGGGACCCCAATAGTGAGAAGACGAGGGGAGGAAGTGGAGCCAGCGAATGATACACTGAAAGAGCGATCAGAGAGATAGAAAGAGAACCAGGAGAGAGCTGTGCCCTTTATGCCGATGGAGTGCAGCATGGAGAGTAGGAGACTCTCATCAGTCCCTCTATATGAGGGACCTATGTGGCAATCGACATTGTACGTAATAACAGGCTCCTACCTGCCAAGTTAGGAACCGCTATGTGTACAAAACAAGCAATCCATTACATGATCATTAAAAATATTGTCTGGTACAGGAGGCTCAGCAAGATACAGGAGGCTCAGCAAGAACCATGCAGCAAAGTCCAGACTGTAAGAATACAGAACAGCCTCATTGTTAGTGATCCTCCAATAAAATGAGTTTGCCTGTATCACCAATATAAATATATAAGGAATATAAATGCCAAGATGGTTTTTTAAGCGAGACATAGTTGTATTTACAGTCAAATTAAGAAAAATACAGATTTTTTTTTTAAGTGATCAAGTTGTGGAAAGTTGAGAAATGATCAGACGAACGTTTGGGGGTCCACATTGTGGAGTATGCGGACGAGAATTTGTCTGAATAATAATAGTTGGGTCTGTAAATGATAAAGTTCAGGAATTAATTGTGAAATGGGGTAAAATGTGCTTTACTGATGAAAATATTCTTATTACTTGTCCCATAAAAAATACGCTACAGGGGCCACTAAAGAGAAAATATAAAAGTAAATTATATGAAAAAAAGACCCTACCACACAATTTGGTGTAATTCATATCAAGTTCATAATTGTGAGATGTGTGGTTACAAAACAGGAGACGCAAAGGCCTGGTTGGGATGGGCACATTGGGCTATAGCACCGGGAATCACTCCTTCTGCCGTGCTTTAAAAAAAATAACATCTTTTTTTGGGTGGGAGTGGGAGGCACGGGGCAGATTAAATGTCATTCTGACAGTCTCCGGACATCCTCCGACTCAAAGGATGCCTTCTAGTCCTATAGGAGGCACTGAACAACTTTCTCCTGGTCCTTGAGAAATGTGTGTACTCTTTGAGACTTTGGCTATGGTCAGAATGCCGTTTTTTCCTCATTTTAACAACATGCACTGAAAACTTAGAAGTTTCCCCAGAAGCGCATGGCGCTAACGCTATGAGCTTCTAGAGAACACAGCCCTTAGTAACCCGATGTGTTGCAGGGTTACCAGCCACACACCAAGCTGCTCAGAGTGCGCTTTTGCTGAGCGCACAGAAAAACGTTGCCTGCAGTGTTTTCTCTGCGGTCAGCTAAAGCGCCTCCTGAGCAGCTTTGTTTGTGGCTGGTAACCCTGCAACACATCGGGTTACTAAGGGCTGTGTTCTCCAGAAGCGCATAGCGTTAGCGCCATGCGCTTCTGGGGAAACTTCTAAGTTTTCAGTGCATGCCATTAAAATAAGAAATAACGGAAGTCTGACCCCAGCCATTCTTAATCAAGCCAAAGCTGTTGAAGGCAGCAAATTGTTACCAGGCCCTGTCCGACAGGTCAATGCCTCCCATAAACTTTTAAAACACCACCTTTAATAAATTTTAAAAACTGCCACTGAAAATCAGATGTGTAAGGGCCCTTTCACATCAGCGTTTTTTGAAATTTGCGGCAGATGCGGTGAAAAAAACGCATCTGCTGCAATTGCCGCATAACCGATGCACTTGCGGCGCGGTTGCGGTAATCCCCATAGAAAGTATAGGGGGACTTGCGGCAAGTGCGGTAGCGAAAAAAACCGCGGTCAGCCGCGGTTTTTTTCGCTGCCGCACCTGCCGCAAGTGCAAAACCGCACTTGCCGCAAGTGCAAAACCGCACTTGCCGCACCTGTCGCAAGTGCAAAACCGCACTTGCCGCACCTGCCGCAAGTCCCCCTATACTTTCTATGGGGATTACCGCAACCGCGCCGCAAGTGCATCGGTTATGCGGCAATTGCGGCAGATGCGTTTTTTTCACCGCATCTGCCGCAAATTTCAAAAAACGCTGATGTGAAAGGGCCCTAAGGCTGCCTTCACATTTGCGTATGTGTCTGCATGCTGATGGCATGCAGACACATACGCAGTGCAAAGCAGGGTCCAAATGATGTGTCCGCAGCGGAGAATGTCCGCCTGCGGACACATCATTGTGCAGGCTGACAGCCAATCGGCGTTGTCAGGGGGCGGAGATCAGCGCCGGAGATCTCCGCCCCCCGGCCGCCGGTAACCTCCGGGACGTGTCGGCGGGCAGAACAGCTGATGTGACAGCTGTTTGAATCTTCCCGCGCCGACACCGAGAGGAGATGTCGGCGCGGGAAGATTCAAACAGCTGTCACATCAGCTGTTCTCCCCGCCGACATCGCTAGCACATTACCAGCGGCCGGGAGGCGGAGGACAGCAGAGGCTCCAGCTGATCTCCTGGTGGCCGTCGGTGAGCTCCTGTGACATCACCGCCGGCCACCGGGAGATTTTTCAATGGGTCCGCAGCGTTCTCCTGCGGTGTCATGCAGAGGACACTGTGGACCCATTGAAGCCAATGCATTTTTTGTGCGCTTGGGGACGCTTGCTGATTTTCCAAGGTCCCCAAACGCACAAAAAACCCCAACATGCTGCGTCCCGGGTGCGGATGCTGGACACCGGAAGCAGCAGATATCGTCCGCATCCGCACCCGAACGCAGCAAACGCAGGCACCATGCGTTCCTATGTTAAACATAGGAACGCAGTGTGCATGCGTTTGACTGCGTATGGGAATGCAGCAATACGCTGCCTTCCCATACGCAAATGTGAAGCCAGCCTAAGACAGACGAACGTAGACATTCCACATCAAAAAACATAATAAACTAAAAACAAAGAGTGTTTGCCTGACCTATTCAAAAATAACTATAGTCAATGAGTGGATGTCAGAAGTCAGCGGGCATATTCAGAGAATCCTATCTACTAGGCAGGTACCACATTCAGTGAAGAAAACAGAACAGGTAACCAGCCCATAGGGAACACAATGTGCAAAACAGTAAATACTAATAGCTATAACATGTAAGAAAGACCAATAGCAAACATTGGTGAACAGTATACATCAGAAGCCTATAGGGCCATGGTCACAATGGCTATTTGTATCTAATATATATATCTTACAGCCCGTACACAGACAGACATGAAACGATCTCACCTATAACATGTACACCAGGTTGATGATGATGATTAGTAGACTGGTTACACAGCTCTAGATAGATAATTATATCTATCTAGAGCTGTGTAACCAGTCTTCTAATCTTCATCCTGGTGTATATATTCAGATTCTTTTCTTCCCTGAAGATCCATCTTGGTGAAATGTGTCTGAAGGAGGCGTATGGGGCAGATTAGGGTCAGTCACAATGAGGGCCAGTTGTGGACTGCCCTTGTAAGGGCGGGAGATCTGTGCTGTCAGGGTCAGTAATTTCACAGTCAGGGACTACTAGGCCTCCCCAGGACACCGCCATAGGCAACTCTCCATGGACGTATGATTGGTCATAGGACCCACTTCGTGGACACTTCCATTTTGGCTGAGATCATTTCATGTCTGACCGTCTATGAGCTGTAAGATATACATTACATACCAATAGCGATTTTGGACCACTGCCCTATAGGCTTCTGATGTATACTATTTACCAATGTTTGCTTTTGGTCGTTCTTACATGCTATAGCTATTAGCATTATCTGTTTTGCACATCGTGTTCCCTATGGGCTGTTTACCTGTTCTGTTTTTCACTGAATGTGCTACCTGCCTAGTATATAGGGATTTTCTGAGTATACCCGCTGACTTCTGACATGCACTCACGTTTTTTGACTATTGTCCTTTTTTAATAGATCAGGCAGACGCTCTTTGTTTTTAGTCTAGTATTTTTTGATGTGGGATGTCTATGTTCGTCTGTCTTACACATCTGTATGGGTGTGATAGTTTTTAATATTTATTAAAGGTTAGGTTTTACCTCACTTTGGTGCTTTACCTATAGATGTAATGCTACTTATATGTGATGAAGTGGATGAGCCTGAACATATCTTAGTGAGGTGTTTATCTTGATCAGTTTTTGTTATATTACAATCAAAACTTTTTTTATTTTCGTAGTCATTGACATCCCGCTGGTATTTTTTCATATTGCAGATGTTTCTTTCTAATTTTTCCAGACTTTTCTCAAGGTCTGCATAAAACTTTGTCATATTGTCACTTTGAGCTTCTTGGTTTGGTTTAGATTGTAGTTTCTTATTCTGAGTATTGATTTCTTGTAATATAGTATTTTTTTGCTGGATGATGTCACTAAAGGTTAAAGAAGAGAGTGTAGCAGCCTAATACCATCTCCGAGTCAAATCTACATTGTTGATTTCAAAAGTCGGGCAGAGTTGAAGTCTGAGGCCTCGTGGGATAATAATTTTGGAGTTTCTTGGTCATCACATCCTTGTTTTTTGTTGACCAATTCCTATAAGACCAATATAAAAATGAATAGCCCTCCAAAATACTATGATTTCAAAAACAACCTAGGATTCAGGCCAATTATTAACAACAATGCAAAGCTAAGGAGAGTAGGGTGTATGTACGAAAATGCACAATGGTGTTGAATTGTTATACATTTATGTATAAAAGTTGATAAGTGTAATCTTATGTTTGCAGCCATCTAGTGGTTAAGGAGAAGACTTCTCCCAAGTTTTTGTAAAGTTATGTAAGGTTATTGGTATTATTATTTATTTATAGAGCACTTTTCCATGGTGCTCTACATGAGAAAGGGTTACATACAAACAAGTTAAAAATACAATGAACAAACTAACAGTGACAGACTGATACAGAGGACTCTGCTATTGTGGGTTTACAGGGTAGTGGGGAAAGAGACAGTAGGTTGGTCCGCTCTGGTGGTGGTGGAGCCGTTGGGTCCAGTAATGGTAGACCGCCAGGTCCAGTGGTGGTCTAGTGGCACTGTGGTCATTGCAGGCTGTTGGCTGTTCTAAAGAGATGGGTTTTCAGGCTCCGCTTGAAGGTTCCAAGTGTGGGGGACAGTCGGACGTTTTGGGGTGCAGAGTTCCAGAGGATGGGGGATCCTTGGGTGAAGTCTTGCAGGTGGTTAGATGAGGAACGTACAAGTGTGGAGGAAAGGAGGAGGTCTTGGGAGGATCGAAAATTATGAGTTGGATGACATCAGAAGATTAGTTCAGAGATATATGAGGGGACAAATTGTGGACGGCTTTGTAAGTCAATATTAGGAGTTTCAATTGGATATGCTGGGGAATTGGGAGCCAGTGGAGGGATTTGCAGAGAAGTAGAGGAATAGCGAGAAGGGAGGTGGATTAGTCGGGCAGCAGAGTTAAGGACAGATTGGAGAGGTGCAAGAGTGTTAGTAGGGAGGCCACAGAGGAGGAGGTTGCAGTAGTCGACACAGGAGATTATGAGGGCATGCACTAGTAGTTTAGTAGATTGAGGGTTGAGAAAAGGACGGATTCTGGAAATATTATTGATAATAATAATTATTGATATAGGTTGGGCCCAGTCTTAAAAAAGGGCTCACAGTGTAGAATTATCAGGAGAGTCTTCAAGAGATGAAAAAAACAAGGAACCACTGGATTGTCATAAATAATAATAAAAAAGCATATGAAAAAGGAAATTACCGGGCACTACTGACAACACTTTTCGCCTAAACTGGTTACACTCACCACCGGTGTTGCTCAGCCATATTTAGTCCAACAACAATATTATAATCCGAAGAAAAAAGCCGCAATCACCGGTTTCTTTGTGCTCTTTTTATTCACCTATATCCAGGCGGCAGTTTATGCAGGGAGGGAGTGGAGGTGACAAGTCTTTCAAAGAAACCGGTGAGTGACGCTTTCTCTTTTTTTTCTCTCCTTCGGATCATGATAATAATAAATAACTCTGCCCCCCTGGGACGGTGGAGATGTTTTTAACTATGCCACTACCTACACAAACGTCCACCGAAACACTGCTTTGAGCGCCCAAAAACTTCCTATGAGATATTATGCACAGGCTCGGGAACTGCTAGACATACATTTTCCCTGGTTTACTCGATGTTGATGTCCCCCCCCCCACCCACCCCAGGTCGGCACCCTCCTAATTTTATATCGAAATGGGAGTCTGACCTTAATATCAAATTTTCTGAGGAGCAAATATCTCGAATCTGCTTCCTTACCCATAGCACCTCTATATGCTCCAAACACCAAGGGGCAGGGTATAAACTTCTTTCAAGGTGGTATTGAGTGCTAGAAAGGTTACATACTATGTACCCTGAGGTGGATGTAAACTGCTGGAGATGTGGGAAAGAACTTGGCTCACTTTTACACATTTTTTTGGGAATGCGAGGCACTCAAACCCTTCTGGCAGGGGATAGAGGAGATGATGAGACAGGTTGCCAATTTTACCAAACCCCTGACCCCGCTCTTAGTTTTGCTTCAGCTATCTGAAGAGCCTATTACAACTTATAAAAATTCCCTTCTCAAATTCTTTATTATAGCTGAAGGAGCTTGCATTCCCAAACTCTGGGGTAAAACCTCTCCACCGACAATCTCACATTGGGTCTGCAAAGTAAATGAGCTGATGTATATGGAGGATGTGACTGCCACTGTACACGACGCCAATAAGAAATTCTAGGGCATCTTGGGTTGATTTCCAACAAACACAACTATAAAATCATGCAGGGTGGCACCGAGAGCACGGGGCCTGGTCTATGATTCCCCTTCACTACCCCCCCCCCTTTTTTTTTTTTTCCCCCCTCTTCTCACCTTCCTCACCCCCTCTCATCCCCTCCTTCATCCACTCTCCTCATATCACCTCTTTCTTTTTTTCCTGTCTTTTCCTCCTTTCCTTTCCTTTTTATTGTCTACATCCTCTCTTTGTTCAAAACCTTTGATGTCTGTTGGTACCCACGGACTGTAAAGTAATTTTTGACCCTATTGACGGGTGTATTTTCCTGTCCCAAGTAATTATTGTTCTATTATATATTCTCTTTGTTGCATTCCTTTGTGCCAATACCGTTCCTACATATACTAGTTCGACGAGAACTATTCGATTGCTTGGCCTTAATGTGTCCGGAGACATGTTAATTGTAATGAGGCATTTTCTTTTCTGTTCACTGTTATAACTATTTGTGAAAACTTCTAAATAGAAAATTATAAAAATAAATAAATCATAATATATCAGATTCTTCAGGGTCCTATGGGTCATTCCGGGAATGGAAAAAAGCGACTGATCCCTCTGGTACAGGTGTTGTAAACTTCAGCAAAGACTTGGACAAAAAAACATCTACACGGTGCTTGCAGCAAAGGAACGTTGTCTGAAAAGTGGCCCTAATGGTTTTTCGTAGCAGATCCCTACTGGAAAAGTTGTAAGAAAGCTGTAGCGGTCTAGTAGAAGTGCTTAGGGGAAATAAATATTAAAGGCACAATAAAATAAGTGGTTGGCAAACCTTTATGGTTTCCCTTTACAGCTCCACAACGCGTTTTTTGTAAACGATCAGAAACAAAACAATGAGCTACGATGAGCAATGATCAGCAACAATCAGCAATGATGAGCAACACTTTAACTCTCTCCAATAAACATTGATTCTCTCTTCACTAAACAACCCACAAGGATCGTTTCCAAGAGATACTAAGCATTGCTAAGCCTTACTCAGCCTTACTAAGCTCTATTTCTTATAGGATAATTTAGAATTAATTGATTAGACCTTGATGATATTTGGGAGCAATGATCCCAGCAAAGTCTAAAATAGAAGGCCGGCCCTCAGAATGATTTCTTCTAGTGTGCAAGAGAGTCCGGACCAGGCTTGTATGGAGGGGTTTCACTGCATCTTACAACAGTTTTTTAAATCCATGACATCGATGATGCAAAAAATTATGATTTTTGAGTAAAGGGTCTCCCAATGAAGATGGAAGAAAAAACTAAACACTGATTGCTCACTGACCTCCTCACAGTTGTTGTCCTTTTCTTCGAGCTCCTGAGTCTTTGCTTCCAAACCGCTCTGCGGAACAAATCAAGATACTGTAAAGCTGATGAAGTTGAAAAATGATATCGTACAGCACCTCATTACAATCATTGTGCTCTAAAAACACTATACAGATTTCTACAGTGCAAAATTAGGATGAAATAATCCAACACGTGTAATACAGGTGCACTGAATGATCCATAGTGTAATTTCTTAACGTAACATTGCAGTTTCCTGGTGGGAGTCTTCCAGCTGGCACTGTAATTCTTGCACTTTATTGTTTAGAACCTGGAAAAATATTGATATTTTTTTCTTTTTTAGAAAGAAGGACTCTTACTACAAAGAACATAGTATTATAGTAATGTACGTTACCTCTTCAGTAGATTTGTACTGGTTCAATGTCAATGTCATCTCTGTTATGATGAATTAGGTTAGGCAGTGCTATATTGTGATTGACAGCGACCGTCCTCTAGACATTAAAGCACAAAAAGTGCAGGGATTTGTATCGCTAAAAGACAAATTATGGTGAATCTATCCCTCAAAGATGTATATCATTCTACTCAACCCCTGATGCTTCTTAAACAAGTATGTATTTTAACATATACTATAATATACATATAGATCATACCAATTTCTCCTTACCTCGGCGTGCCGCCTGCTCTGCCTCCTTGCTCTTCTCCAGGCTGATCTTCTGTTTTTCTGACTCTTCTAACACATCAGATTTTTCTTTCTGCAGATTACACAGAAAAGTGCTAGTTCAGAATATCTTTCATTTACTGGAATGGTACAGCTAGAGTTCCTGAACTTGAGCTAGTAATTTTTTCAATGGACCACATGACAGACCTTGAACATTGTGCAGGGACAAATTGTATTCTGTTCATTACTGTTATATATTTCTGTTAATTTCCATCACTTAGGTCAGTTGACTGCGGCTACTGCTCATACATCTGTAATACAGGAGCACTGAATGAGCCATAGAGCAATTACTTACATTGCAGTTTCCGAGTGAGATTTTTCCAGTTGGTTCTGTAATTCTTGACTTTGTTGTTTAGAACATCGAAACATATTGATAAAAAAAGTTATTTAAAAGAAAAGACTCATCCTACAAAGAACATGAGTTCTAACAGTATTATAGTGATGTACGTTACTTCTTCGGTAGATTTGTGCTGGTTCACTCTCACTGTCATCTCTTTTATGATGGATTAGGTTAGGCAGTGCTTTATTGTGATCCATCGGGTTTTACCCCTGTTGCAGCATGCTTCTTGAACAAGTATATATTTGAACATATAATATACATGTAGATGTTGATCATGCTAATTTCTCCTCTCGGCTTGCTGCCTGCTCTACCTCCTTGCTCTGCCTCCTTGCTTCCTCCAGGCTGATTTTCAGTCTTTCTGACTCTTCTAACACATCAGTTTTCTCTTTCTGGAGACTACACAGACAAGTGCTAGTTCAGAATATCTTCCATTTACTGGAATGGTACAGCTACGGTTCCTGGACTTTGGCAAGTAATTTCGCCAAGAGGCCACATGAGAGACTGTAACTATGATAACATTCTCCAAATTGCAAGATTTAGATATCCCAAATATCGGATATGGGATAAAGTCCCTTGGTTTACTAGGAGAACTTCCTGCGGACATGCGCCTTTTTTTGATCATGCAATTAATGTGTGCTGTGATGGAACATACATGATCCAAACATTCTAAGCTCTGTGATGTCAGCAGCCGCGGCAGGAGAACCTGGTTATGAGCTCATTCTTCATTGCAGCCAATGGGAATTCAGGACATTGGAGAAATAGTGAAACATCTCATATATGTAGCACCGTAAAAAAATATTATTGATAATATTCATTACAAAAGTTTAAAAAAGCCAATGATATTAAAAGATTCCTTTTTTATGATCCCATTTTTAACATGTATAAAAATCATACAGATTGCATGTTTAATGACAGATGCAACTGAGATTATTTAATTACAGTACATGCAGAACACATACAACCTCAAAATAAGTTTGGTCATGTTCAGTAATTTTCCTGAATAGAGAAGCTAATAAATGATATAAGGGAGTTAAAGATATATCCAGATATAATAAAAATGGAGAGCAATTTACAATGTTGTTGAACCGTCTCCTCAGAATCAAACATTTCTTCACATATATGGCACCGCCACGTGCCTTTAGAAAACTGATGCGGTACTGCTGGGATTTCTTCTTCTAAGGTCATGGAAGTGGTCTTTGGCTCAATAGATGTAGATGGCTGCGGCAAGACATCAACTTCATAATAAAATGAATGACCTCTGTGACAGTCTGATACGTGCTCCATGACATTTTTAATTCTTACAAGTTCTATGCGACACATTTGGCATCTGAAGCTGAAATGACTCGTGCACCATGGAATATGCTCACATAGAGATGAACCATGCCTTTACTAGTACATCTCACGCTTCACACAGGTGTTGCCAATAGGGGCCATTTTGCTTTCTTTTTTTTTAACTTTTGCAAACTATAAGTATCAGTCTCTTGTAAAGTCCTATTAAGTGTGCAGGGTTTAAGCCTAGCATTTGCTGCGGACAAGCAGATAACATCAGGGGTCTTGGTTACTTCAGTGATGTAACAGATGGCCAGTATAGACTCCACTATGGAAGTAATACTTTTTATGTCATGATTGGTTTTTGCAATGTTCTTTCCATGTGATCATCTGTATTTAAGTTTTTTTTTACATTATGGTCAGTAGGCCTTCAGTAGGAAGACCAAGATCCACCCACCAAAAACCTTGTCCCATGCACTTAATACACCACACCAAAATGTGTTTAGCAACTTTAATGGAGAAGTGTAAACATAACAAAGTCTCATCTTTTCTTTGGTTGGAAATTATTGGCTGCAGCTTGTTTGAGGCTTGAACACATCTATTAACCCAGTCACTCTTTTCAAACGCTGCGACTTGAAAACGTAATTAATCTTAAAACCATTCTCAGGGGAGAAAGGGTGGGTTAACCTTGCCTTGGATTGAATGAGTGGGAGAGGCCCAACGGGCCGAAGAAGCAGGTTAACAAGACCCTGGCCTCATCAGGGGGAAGGGGGTGGTGTATATATATCAGCATCCCAAGTCCTGAGCCAAGGAGGCCGTCAAATGACTACAGAGTTGCAGTCCAACTGGCGGTGTGTAGAGAGGTGTTGATCAAGTATTCGCCTCCAATAGGAAATTGTGCTGCTGAGTCCACATGCTCGGATGGAATGTCTCGTTGCAGAGAATCTGCCCAAGTGACAAGAGCCTTTGCTACCCAGACCAAAGCAAGGGCCTAGCAAAGAGTAGAGCCAGTTGTCTCAAAGGCGGACCTGGATAGGGAATCAATGTGAATGGCGATGGGGTCCTTTAAGGTGTAATGGGTAATATGAATCAATAAATTTGAGTCCCCAAAAACGCCGACCGGGCTGTTGTGTATGTTTGTTCAGAATTAATGCGAACTCTGGGTGATTAAAGTAAAACACTTAGGGGCTCTTTTATCCCTTTTGAAAGAAATTGGACAGTGTGAAGAGGAGAATTCTATAAAATGAGAATGCGCATAGGGTCTTATCCTCAATAGGAATCAAATCCCATACAGTATGAAAACTGCTCACCTGATTTAGTTGTGAAGCCCACAACTAGCTTGATCGCTCAAACACAGCAGCCGCAGCCGGGACCACACTTCCACAACGTGGGGGTGAAACTCTATCAGGGACCAAGTGTCTTTCGGTCCGCGCCGCTGTTCCAATGAATATCAAAAAACACTGGGGTGCTTTGAAACAAGATATCTTCAGTTTTATTTTCCAACACGTTTCGGAGCTAATACCCAGCTCCTTCCTCAGGGAATTGTCCTCTACATTAAGAGTCTGATTTATAACCAAAATGAGGCTGTCTACAAGTGCCTGTATGTTTGGTCCCTGGTCTGGGTCAAAGATTGGGCCCGAGTCAGAATCCGAGTCTGAAGCATTATATGGTCCAGCCAAGTGTGGAGAAGCTGTGGAGAAGCTGGTCCTGGTCTCGAGAAGGGAGAAGAGCCAGATGATGAGCTGAATTGGACTTTTTTTTATATGTATTCTTGAGTGTTTTTGTAGCAGTGCCACCGTGGGTGTTAGGGGATACCTGTTTGAGGGGTCCCTTGTGATATACATTGAATCCTTGGGTAGGTGATGTAAAGCTTGGACCAAGGATTGAGATACTTTGATCTCAAAGAGTCTACTGACTGGGAGAGAGACAAAACCCTCTCCGGATAAGTATTTGTGTTCCCTACCAATTCTAATCCACTGTTCCACTGTGGGCAGAGTAAAGAATTCTGGGTGTAAAACATCCCATAAAGCCTGGCAGGTTTTCACAATTCCAGACACTGTAGATATTCCGAGATGGAATTTAACCCTTATCCGGCTGAATAGGTACAATTGTAACTATTCCATTTTAAAATTGCAATAACTTTTTTTAGAAAAGACGTAGAAGGCTGAAATTTCATGACATCTCTACATTTTTGGTCCAGAATATATTGGCCAAATTTCTATAAAATATCTCCACCCGCTTCCGAGATAAGGGGTCGAGATCTTTTTGCATCCATAACAAGCTGCATAGGTACAAATGTACCTCATATATTTTGAATGAAGATAATGCAAGGGAAAAAGCATACATTTTTTTTTTTTAATGATAATGCTATTTAACTATTATAAACAAGTAAAAAAAAACTGTTCATTTACATTATAAAAGAAAATGTAAGAAACTTTTTTTATTGATTTTCTTCGCAAGTAATGCATGTTGGCTTTGCTCCCGATTGTTCATCGCAAATGGGTTTCACACAAACCACACAAGACTTTCTAGTCTTACGTTGTTTTCGCTTCAGGTCTCGGCAGACATAGCAACTACGAACAACAGGGGGGTCCACGACTACCATGAGGTATTTGAGGGTCAGCTGCTTCTTGCGATGCTACCAGAATGCATCGTCCAAGCACCATTTATACTGCACCTCGAAAAAAATGGTTTCTCATTATCATTCGGTTTGTACTACGATCTTCAATTGCAGGCATACACAGCTGATTTGTGAGATCTTTCAGGAACTTTCTTCGTTGATCTTTTGCCCTGAAGCTTGGATTGTGTTCTCTGTAGATGATGTAGGATGCTAACCCAGTGAAGTCAATCATATTGTAGAAAAATGCCAAAGTCCAACGTGATGTTCGTCGTTTCACAGTGTACTCTCCCAACATTTTATCCATAACATCAACGCCACCTTTTGTTTCGTTGTAGTATTTTATTATCTCCGGCTTGGCCGCTAGTGTCTCTTCAACTTCTCCCGTCATGTGCATAGATGATAGAAGCACGACTGATTTGTTCTTCTTTGGTACATATGAACAGACTGTTGCATCATGATTGTAGGCAAAATTTGTCGAGTTTACAGGCCTTTCTTTGGCAGGCTGCATGTTGCTAGGTAGGAACCTTTTGTGTTTTCTCACTGTACCAACTAGTGTCATGTTCCAGGAGTTCAATACCTTAGCCAGTTCCATGGTTGTAAAGATGTTATCGGTGGTGACATTTCTTCCAGAGCCTTTATACGAGCTCACTAGTTCCAATACTGTTCGTTCTCCAATGTTTACTTGTCGAGGACCATCAGTTGGTTTCCCAGTGTAGAGCTGACCTTGTAATGGGTAGGCATTTGATGAGTCACAAGCCCAGAAAATCTTTATGCCATATTTAGCTGGTTTTGAAGGTATATACTGGGGAAATTTAGTATGGCCTCTAAATGGAAATAATTGCTCGTCGACGGTGATACAATGATATGGCTTGTAGGCTCTCTCCAGATTACTGTTCAGCATTGTCCAGATGTCCCGTATTGGTGCAGCTTAATCTGTTTGCACACGTTCTGCACGTGTATTTTCGTTGTCAAATATGATAAATCTGAGTATCATCTTGAAGCGGTCACGAGACATGGCTGCACGTATAAGAGGCAGAGCAGCAACATTCCACATTTCCTCCAGATTCTCTTTGTTGGCTCTGTGCACACCAGCAGCAATCAGTATGCCCAAAAATGCATGAAGTTTCCTACCTTCGTATCCAAGAAATTAAAGACTTCACAAGCCTAGAAATGTGTATGCTCACAGCAATGAGATGAACAGCAAAATGGCTAATGAGAGGAGGGAGGCAGAAAGAGAAGTAAAAGCCACTCCCAGTTTGAATTAACTTAATTGACAGCAACATAAGTGACCAGTAACAACACTGGCCAATAGATATCAGCATAACATTTGTAGCTGAGTGAACTTTAGTTTCTGAAACCAAGTAAAGTCTTCCCACAGTGGAGGTATATATGAAGGTACAATTGTACCTATGCAGCCTGTTAAGGTTGTAAAATTATGCAGCCTGACAAAGGTTAAAATGTAGAGAAGATAGACTTTCACCGGTAGCGAGGAACCTGCAAAACAATGAAACAAAATATCACTATAGTATAGTAATTGTCTTAGCATTTCTTTATCAAAATGTAAAACTAATGACAAATCGGCCTTTTACCTTAATGTTAACATGAGCCGCTCCTCAGTAGAAATCACTCGATGGAAATGCCTATCCTGTGTCATGATTAATCCGCAGATCCCATTCAAGAAGGTCATCAAACGTTTGCACACTCAGCCGCAATGGCCCGGTGTACTCGGTAGCCGGGCCGGCTGACGTTCTGGGAGGTAACGGTGACTGTGGCCCAGCTCCGTGGCACTGGCCATGTAGTAATGGGGGTTATTTACAGGGGATGATGAGTTTGTACGTGACGTTACCTGTGGCACATAGTCAGGGGTGACCAGTGCTGCTGTTTTTGGGCCTCTGGGGCAGACAGTGCAGCAGCCGGTATGGTAATGCACCCCACAGGTGGAGCAGAGCCCAGGCTCGGTATAATCGTCTATAGGGATGATGGTGGTTGCAGTTGGGGTGCAGGAAGTGTCAAGGAGAGCGCAGGAAATAACCGGAAGACACAAAGGGTGACATTCTTTTACCTTTTCTTGGTAAAATGTGGTGCAGTCCGGGGGCACTGGTTACCAGGTCCAGAAGGGTCTGGTCAGCCTGGAAGCATTCTAAATCCAGCTCAGCAGGTGGGTTTGGAGGACTTTCTGCTGCGCTCTCAGTTTGGGGTCTAGGCAGCTTGTGAGCTATCCTGTGGCCCTGTTCCTGCTTTCTTCCCCTTGCTCCCGTATGGCAGACAGCACGAGCCTATCAGGAGCACCGCCATGCTGGTGGTAGCTCCAGGCTCTCGCTATGGTGTTGTGCCGCAGGAGCTTTAGTGCGGCCAGGAGACTTGCAGTGTCCTGTAAAATCATGAGTGGAAATTTATGGCCCATAATTAAGGGTTTAAAGTGCTATTAAAGAGTATAGAAACCGTGGAAGAGATTGTACAAACCTCGGCAACTTTACAGCACTAATGCACCCCGGCCTTCTCTAAGCCAAGTGTCAGACTGAGCGAAACAATTTACTGGAGTGATAATTTATATGATATTTTCCCACTAAAAATATTTGTTTTCTGGGACTTTTATGACACCCATGTGGGTTAGTGGTGCACCTGCTTGACCACCTCCCCATAGAAGCGAATGGAGCGATGTATCG
The DNA here is from genome assembly GCA_033576535.1 of Allobates femoralis. Lineage (NCBI taxonomy): Eukaryota > Metazoa > Chordata > Amphibia > Anura > Aromobatidae > Allobates > Allobates femoralis. Next base: position 603,784,783 of record JARQOC010000001.1, on the reverse strand, counting down.
AGCAGTTGCTTCTTTGGACGGGGTAAGATTTTACAGCCCCTGATTATTTTTCATTTACATAAATAAATACACAAATGTCACATATTGTACTTTTTGGTTTTGCCAGTGTTTATTATATTTTGGTCATAGAATAGGATGCTGATGTTCCTAGAGGCATTTTCTCAGTATTGCATCCGGACCAATGTCCATATATTCACATTTGGTCACCCACTGATCTTGGAAGGTCTCCAAACTTGAGAGGACGGATGCCCCTGTCCACACGGCGAATTGCCTATCCTCTGGTGAGATGACATTTACTTTGACCCCGGCTGGCACCTTAGCTTGAATCTCTTCTAAGATCCTCTCTTTCATTCCAGGAATCATGGTCGTCCCACCAGACAAGATGATATTGCTGAAAAGATCTTTGCGTGTGTCAATGGGGCATTCCTCTATAGTTGTGTAGATCTGCTCATGCAGGCCGGGAGCCTCTAAACCAATATTAAACGGCTCGAAGAGGATCTCAGGGGCGCGGAAGAGCTGGCTATCTAGGCTTATGGTGTTTTCATCGGGAAGACAGTAAATCCTACTTTCTTCTGTCATGCTGCATGAGTGGTGTCGATTCGGCCGTATATAGCAATGATGCTCCTTGATGTCTCTGACTATTTCTTTTTCCGCGGCACTTGCAAAACTATGGCCGACTTTCAAAAGAAGCTTTGCGAGAAAATCAGTGATGTCCCTGCCGGCAAGGTTAAGTTTAGCCACAGTATTGGGTATAATGAAGCCTTGGTAGATTGGCACCATCTGGGTGACACCATCACCGATATCTACAAGCATCCCAGTAGTAGCACCAGATGAATAAAGCGACAAGGCAGCTTGTAATGCGACATACATTCCCGAGACATTGAACACCTCGAACATGATTTCTGCCATCTTCTTTCGGTTCCCCATTGGACAAAAGGGAGTTTCAGTTAACAAGACTGGCTGGTCTCCGGTTGACAAGTCAAGTTCATAATTGTACACGGGGCTCCAGATTGTTACCATGTCATCCCAAGATGTTATAATGCCTCGCTCTACTGGATAAGTCAAAGCAAGGACTCCTCTTCTGGCCTGCGCCTCTTCTCCAATATAACAATTCTTTTCGTCCATCCCTAGCAAAGGCATTAATCGTGGCCGACCCACAACAACCGACGTAATTACAGATCTCGGGATTTTAACACCTGAAGTTCCAGCCTTACATAGTCCTGAGCCATTGTCAAAAATCACAGCCGGGAAGTCCATCATCTTTGCTAAATATTCATCCAGGAGCCTCGCTGACGAGTTGAATTAAAGTTGATGCAGCATGAGAAGGTGTCCGATGGTTAATGAGCCATGATAAGGAATGTTACATGCTCAGCGAGTAAGTCAGATCAATCTGAACAAGCGTTGGAATAATCAGTCTCCACAACACTGGCCGACTGTGATGTCACAATGACATCACAATAACCCATCTACCAGACTGGAAGATGATGATGGATGCAGGATTCCGCCATGCAAAAAAACACTTCCAGACCAAACCAAACACTGTAGGATAGATCTGCCTGCTGAATGCCATTTTTTTGGCTCAGGTGGAATACCTGCACGTTTAGTTTGTATTTTTCTGTAGATTGCCATTTCCATTGTAAAAGGGGAAATCCACGCAAACAATTGTGATATAAACTGTTGATTTAACAATCAGCCATAATATATGCCCGGGCGTAATGCCCATATATAGTTCTAATGCCCATATAAGGCAATATTGCCCATATATTACATACAAGAAAATAGTGCAGCATATATAATAATTGCCCATATATGGTAATATATATGTGTGTGTATATGTATCATAGCCCTGCCCGCTCACGGTAGTCCTGCTCCTTCTTAGCCCCACCTCTCCTGGTAGTCCCACCCATTTCATAGCACCACTCACTGTAAATCGCAGTATTTTTTTGGATTGCTTGCTCTACTATAGAGGTTATTTGACTTTGGAAAAAGATCCTCCAAATTAATATGGGCAACCTTTTCAGGCCTGTGGTGAATAAAATACTGGGCCAAGTTCAGAGCTGCCACGGCATTTTCTGAGGGATTGTGGCCAGCAGCGTTTTTTACACGGAATCTCTCTTTTTAGTATCACTTGCGCCAGGAACTTTCATTTAAGTATCAATAATGTTTGGATGTATCATTTGCAGAGCTCACAGGTTATTATTTAAAGAGTGACCCAACAAAACGACATTTGATGAGAGGAGACCTTTTATTTTTTCCTAGACGTCCTTCAATTTGGTTTTTAGAGAGTAAATTTTCTTTTTAGTTATTCCTGAGAACCTAGTCCTGTAATCTATTATGGGATTTTCTGGCTTCACCAGTTCATCAATAATACACTTGCCTCATGCATCCACTAATGACACCTTTGTCAGCTCATGCCCTTTACAGGTGAAACATTTATTATAGGGTATATGAGGCATCCTTAAGGGTTTCATATACAACTATTCTGATGTGAATTTTAAAGGTAACTGTGCCAGCATCATCAGGTCCTTTCATAATCTAGACCAAGCAGGGCAGAGGGCTGCTGTCTGTGGATTCCTCTGTGCAGTTGGTTTGAATGTAATTTTCAGTATCAGGTAATCCTACTAATGGGAATTTATTTTTCCTCATTTCCTCTTCAGTAAGTAGATACCTGGTCAGGCCATGCCTTCTGATCCTTCTGGGCTGTGCTTATCATCCATGCTCTCTTGTTGGTCTGTTAACGCCCAGACCATTCAACCCAAGAAGATAATCTGTAATATGACTGGTCGGAGGCGGCATGTTAAATCGGTGTCTGATTAATTTCCTGAGAGCATGGAAGTGTAAATAATACTGGCAGAAATAATGCTGAGCAAAACCCTGAAGCACGACCACCAAGACTCCTCAAAGACGCTTCTGATGGTGAATGGTGCACCAGCAGGTAATAATCTGGGCCATTTCTTGACCTCCTGCGGGTGTAAACCATGGCTGCCCCTTGGCTCCCGTTATTCTCCTCCTGTCTCCTCTTACAGCTGGTCTCATCCTCGTCTTCATTTCTGTGTGATATTTTTCACTGCCCCATCGATTTATTTTCACTCATTTCTACAATTAAAACTACACAAATATTTATTAAATGTGGACATTTTATAGAGCATTGATGACGCTACCGGAAGTGCGTCATTAAACCGTGCGCCGCAATGTAATGCGCGTGCGTACGGGGTGTAGGGGCTTCAGAGCATCCCAAAATGGCTGCGGCTGCAGCGCAGTACAATGGGAGGCGTCATACAGCAGTATACAATATCATTGCTAAGCAACCCATTGCTTACTGCGGATTTGGCGCTTTTTAGACAGCAGAGATTTATCTCAAATAGTCAGTGACTATAGATTTTTGTTATTAGGTAGCAGTTTCCTAAAAGTGACTCTAATTTTTTTTTGTTTTAAAAAACAACTGTTTTTATTGTGCACCAAAAGTGAAGGTAAAATGGTATTACAACAATCAAAAGACAAAAGATGAAGCAGGAAAGTGTTTTTTGGAGATGGACACTGGGACCTCCAACACCACAAATTAAAGAGGACAAAAGTACAGATGAAAAAAATACAATACAATGGTTTTTTTCCATATGCAAATGAAAAATAGGGGATAGAGTTAACTGATTCAAAAGAAGTTACTACCGACACATACAAGGTGTGAAATCACTGTCCCAGTATATCTGCGGACTATGTAGGTAATTGGATAGGTTTTCAAAATTAGTAATGTATTTAAATCTCAATCAATCTAGTTGTTATGGATTGCACCAGACTCATTGCATGTGTAGTTCCATATGAAGGTTTTTCATCACTTACCCATGTCTAAGGTACAGACTGATGAGCAAACTATCGACACTGATTTCATACTATTGTACACATTGTACATATTGTGCAAAACAAAATAAATCAGATCAGTCTTATTTTCAGGGTAACAGTCACTAGATGATCCCCTACCTTCATGGCCTCAAGATTCAATCGCCATTTCTCATTTTCTGAATCCTTTAGTTGTTTGTTGATTTCTTTCATCTGGGCGGCTGCCATTCTTCTTGTCTGTAAAAAAAACAAAAAATAATATCACCCACATTTCATTCACTGATTTTAATGCCTCTCAATCTTTGCTATCAAAAACCGGATGTTTCATTAGGTGTTGCTTGAGAAATAATCTTCAATTTTCAGGAGATTTACAGAGTAGGTTGTTGACCAGATCCTTTATGCATTATGTTCTTTGAGATAGTTTGGATCATCCCATATAATGGATCTCTTCAGTTCTTCTTGATCTCTCCCGCTATAGAATGGATATTTCCCACTTGCCATTTCATAGACAATTATTCCAAGGGAAAAAAAAATCAATCATGCCATCATATCTTAGCCCTCTATGAACCTCATGAGACATATATCTCCAGGTTCCAGCAAATCCCGCCACAAAGGGCAGTGTGCAGGTCCTGGGGTATACTGCGGCTTGATGGAAGAATGCCTCTTCAGAAGAATACCTAGGGTTAACTGTTTAAATAAATTGCAACAAAGGATCTGTGTTAAATTCATCTTATTGATAAGAGTTAGTTTTCATATAAAAGTGAATAATTTACTGACAAATAATTGCAAACCCTTAAAAAAATGTAATATACAATCTAACATATGCACTCTCACTATTTGTATCCATACTGTTAGAATACGTAAAATTTAAAATATATAAATATATAATATATAGTATTTACAAATATATAAAATTATATCATTAATAAAATTAAGCATCCATTTTAATCCAAATGACCCCACCTGATTCTACAATAATACAGTTGAACACTCAGTAGAGAGGGGATTTAATTTATTTTTATTATATTTTTATTATTCACACATTGAATTTAACCGCCCGGCAGAGCCGCAACGTATTACATATAAATTCACAGAAATAGCGCAGGGATACGCTGTAAACCTGTACCTCATTTCTGCAACGGATAAGGTTGTCAGATCCCGAAGAGTTTGGTAGTAATGCGGTTTTCACAATGTCATCACGCTTTTAGGGAAGTCGTTCTTTGTCCAAGATGTAATTGTGCAGAACAACTCATGCATTGACAACCTCATACACAATAATACAAAAAGATGGAAGCGTGGTGTATGTTTGGGCGCTGAGGTAAGGAAGATCTCTGATGCTGGCTTCTTTTCGGGACTTTATTAAAATAATTGCAGTTATAATTATTCAAGCTTAAGGCTCTCAAAACCCACGATGCATTTCGACGTGCACACACGTCTTTCTCAAGTGAATGCATTCACTTGAGAAAGACGTGTGTGCACGTCGAAATGCATCGTGGGTTTTGAGAGCCTTAAGCTTGAATAATTATAACTGCAATTATTTTAATAAAGTCCCGAAAAGAAGCCAGCATCAGAGATCTTCCTTACCTCAGCGCCCAAACATACACCATGCTTCCATCTTTTTGTATCATTTTGACTCCCTGTGGGGAGAGTGGTGGAGTGAGCTGCAGAGGAGGGAGAGTACCTGAGAAGACGTCAGCTGGATCGGCCCCTTTACTAGACACGTGACGCCGCCCGGCACTAGTGTTTCCCCGGAGAAGACCTCGTAGGAAGCACGAGGACGGAACCGGAGGATTCCGTTGCTTGATTTTAATAAGCTTATCTACGGGCTGTGGTTAATAACCAGACCAGGTGAGTTTAAACGCAAAAGAACCGCCTGTTAACAACCCCATGTGTACAGGCGCACTATAAGCTGTTGTTGTTTTTCCTTTACAACCTCATACACAATGTTAGGTTGTAGATGAATGGCCTTTCTCAAAATGCGCCATTTCGCAGTTAAATGTATAAAAACACATTCCACCACTCATCTTGCCTTTGTGAGTCTGTAATTAAAGATCCCTTAACTATGGCACAATCCACGGCTTCAGTAAGGCTTGAGGAGATTCTCACACATCTGAAAAGCTTTGTCTCCTACAACAATGTAGGACATCGGTGGTCCATCTGCGTGCGAAAGTGGTGTTGGTGGCGGAAAGTTAAAAACATTGTTATAAATTCTTGATGACATATGTTTATATGCATGTCTTGTTCAATAAAGGAATTTTTGGGAAAAAAATCATTGTTATATACCCACCTGTACCCGTACAGACTGTTTATTTACCTGTGAGTCATTTGATCGGCCATTGGAACCAATATCACCAGCGACAAATTGATATTGTGAACCGGTGTCTGAAAAAAAAAATTTTGTAGTTAAAATATATGGTGAAACTTCAAGAAGGTTTAAGAACCCGTGTGTGATTTTTATCCACAGCACCCAAGCAGTTTATAAAATCTGTAAATTCTTGAAACTTGTCAGCAA